>JAHZNP010000882.1:0-33428 GCA_020615345.1 Triops cancriformis
CTTGTTGCCGCTGTGTGGGTCCACGAGCGGCCACAAACAGGAAAAAACATGACAAACATTATGGAAGACTTCGTAACTCGTTTTAAGAAGCCATCACCAAACAGAATTATTTTGCTTAGATGGGAGAAAAAGGCTTTCGGTACGGGATCAGTGAAAGACGCGCCCCGAAGTGGCAGACCTTCCACTCGAAAGGAGTCTTTTGCTGCTGTTGCTGAGTCATTAACTCGGTCACCGATGAAATCGACAAGGAAACGAGCCGCAGAGCTGCAAGTGCCACGAACAACAATGAAAGCTCACATGAAACGAGATTTGCGGATGAATGCTTTCCGTCCTTTAGCCGTTAATGAACTTTCGGACTCCGAAGTGGACAGGCGCCAGAGAGCATGTGCATTGTTTCTCGAAAAATTCCAAACTCGGTCGGCGCAGAAAAAAAGTTATTTTCACAGACGAATGTGCAATTTATCGAAGCTGTCGAGATCGAAATATCTTTTTTTGGGCTAAAGAAAACCCCCACTTTTTTCAAGAACTTGAGCATAAACCACCACATGTGATGATGTGGGCGGGCATGAGTTGTGATCACCTGTTTGGTCCTTATTTCTTCCAAGGGCCAGTTAACCAGGTGTCGTACCTTCAAATGTTGAGCAACTGGTTGCTTCCGCAGCTGCAATCGACAGGCATCATGGAAACTGTGTGGTTTCAACAGGACGGTGCGCCTGCACATTTTGCGGTGTCCGTCCGTGACTGGCTCAACGAAAGTTTTCCAAATCGTTGGATTGGACGGGGAACAAATCAGTCACCTGCACCATTGCCTTGGCCACCACGAAGCCCAGATCTTACCACTCCAGACAATGCTTTGTGGGGCTTTGTGAAGGAGAAGGTGCAAAAGCGCCGGTATTCTTCTAACGACGAGCTGAAAAATGCTATTCGGGACGTCTTTAAAGAAGTGATCCCAAGAATGCTCAAAAATGCAAACCAGAGAACATGGCGTCGTATTCTCCTTTGCAGGGATCACGGTGGATCTCATACTGATGTCTTAGACCAATAAAATACGATTTTTCTGAATAAACTGAGAATTGGAAGCGAAAGTGGTCTGACTTTTTTTTTATTGTTGCGGTTCCCTAAGGGTCCGCAAGATGGCAACTGTCCCGGTCACATGCCGGGATGAGTCCTGAATGTTAAACAGGCGTCACCGATTTTTTTTTCATGCAACTTTTTTTTTACAGGCAAAAGAACCCAGGTGTTATAGGACTTTCGGGCCACCCTGTACTTTAAAAGTGAGGAAAATTACCTGTAATGCAGCATCAAAAGAGCACGTTGAACACGCTTGGCGTCTTGTTGACAAGTCACTGCCATCTGCCGGGAGCCCTGCTAGGTTCTTAAAAAAAGTACCAGCTTTTACCACAAGATGACGCTGCAATCGCGAGCTTGCGCTCCTTCGGTTTGCGCTTGCGCTCGCAAATTTTTGGAACTAGCAATCGCGCTCATCGCTCGCAAAATTTCGAGCGCGCTCGTTTTAGCTCTGAGAAAATCTAGGACTGGCCTTAGTAGGTTTAGCAGCGGGTAAACTAACACCCATGTCCATACACCCGGAAGACTTAAAACGTGCTATGGTGTTGATCCAGCCATTAGGCTGAAATCTGCCATTAGGCTGAGAAATGGTAAACCAAAACCAGCCGGGTGGGGTATGGTCGCTGTACCAAACGTCTAACGTTCGATCGGCCCTTTATCAGGACCGGCACCGATTATTCGTAGGCCTCGACCTATACGAACCGACTATGCAACTTCAGCTCTACCGAGTAGTTGTCATACCCATTCCCCTTGGAAATAGCGGTCTAATTAGTAAACTCAAGGGTTTGCCGAAGTACGTTGCAATAACGAGGGATAGGCAACTGTTCGTGGAGGTCCATGACCTCGATGAGCAGGGGAGTCCTAACCAGTGGATTAGCAAAGAAAAAACTCATCTGCAACGTGTGCTCAAAAGTAGAACGTGCCTAGCGGCTTTAATCACTACGGATGTTACCCAGATTGAAAAACATTGCAAAAGGACTGTTGAAGAGTGCCTAAGACTTTACTTGATTCCTTTGGTCGGTAGAGCCTGGCTCTACTCAACTTGTCAAATTTTATAAATAACGCTCTCATGCAATCCAGAGAAGGGGAAAGTTCCAGTGATAAGGAGCATCAAGATCAATGGCATAGGGATATCCCAGGTCCCTACGTCATGCTCAGCACACTGTGATTTTTGGATAATACCTACCGAATATACCGGGGAATCTTGCATCGGACTGGAGCATCAAATCCCCGATCTGCATGGTAGTCTATTTAACACCTCAATCTTTCACCCCCTTCTGGCCAACCTTACTCTCCCACTCCCCATCTCTATCGAAAAGTGGAATAAAACGGCACTCACAAATAGTGCTAAATGGAAAATGGACTACGATGCATTCCAGAAAACACTACTGGAGAGGGAAACCCTTTTCAGTGGCCTTCCAGTCCAAGAACGGCAACTAACCATAATTCTGGGAGGAAGCGTTACCCTAGTGGCAACCATAACTATCATGTGCATTATATTCTTTGTGTTATGGCTGAAAATGATCCATCCTATGCAACTCAATATTAAGCAATTAGAGGTGCGACTAAGCACTAAAAAATTGCTACGTACAGTATAAACCGTAATACTAGTGCAGGAGAAGTATCCACTCCCATTCTGCAAAGCTAGTGAAAAATCGAAGACAATGTAACTTGAAAAGTCAAATCCGCACCAAGTCGTCATTTCCCAGCCAGCCTCTTCTCTGTAATCATCGTGAAAATAATCAATGATGTCTAGCAATCAAGTATCCGTGACCCAAGAACCAGGGCAAGTGTCCGGCAGGCGTTCAACCACCACCGGTACGTTTCGACAACCTAAACCCCGTAGAATGCCACGTTTAGAGGGTCCCAAGACCAGGACACACGTACGACTCTACCGGCGAATGGTGTTCGTCAAAGGCGAACTCTACAGGGCGCAATTGGTATATGTGACCTTCAGGGATGGCGCCGTTACCAGCATAAGACCCATCAGGAATGCAGGAAAACCGACGTGCCACCGATGCCACAAAACGGGTCATCTTGCCACGAAATGCCCCGGGGTCATCTGGGTACGGAGACAAGAGAATGGCCGGTTCGTGAGGATATCCGTGTAGTCATAAGTATGTAAACTCTCCACACGACCTCAAGCGGGATGCTTGAGACCAGCAAGGGGGTCATGTCACGCGGCGAAATTATACCTCGGCAGGATGGCACGTGCCGGCATGCGCCGGAGGATGCCGGCCGGTCTCTTCCGTCCGTCTGGGGTTTCTGCGGAGTTTGTAGAAACCACAGACCGGGCGGCCGGTATAAATGTAGTGTTAATCCCTGTGTAGAGGAGTCAATCTAGTGTGCTATGTACTAGAGCACAGGAGCTCGTAGCTCCTCAAATACGGTTATTAATCCAAAAGTTAACCGGGTGTTTAATTCAGTTGTGACTCGAACAAGCGCAGAAACCGGTGCGGTGAAATGAAAAGGTAAAACTCTGCTTTAAAGGAGACGCACATAGCGACTATACGTTAAGGTTTGCCTACGAGCATACGCAAATGCAAATGCAAAAAAAAACGGATTGGAGAAGCTGAGGATGACTTAAACGTCCGACTTCGACTCGACTCGGTTTGAAAGCAGACGAGTCGAGCCGAACGGTTTTCAGCCCTACTCCCCCTAAGGCGTACAGCCAAAGGGAAATGAAACGGGGCGGAGAAAAACCGCTAAAAGTGAAAATGAAGCTGCTTAAGGAAGTGGACGAAAATTGCAAATTTATTACCGACATCTGTAGAAAGTTCTAACGGTGAAATGAATAAAAAACGTGACATAGAAGAATATGTCGATAACATTGTACAAAAAAGACGGTGCAAAAGAAAATTTCAGACATCTTTTAAGAAAAACTTTTTATGACATTATGAAGATGTATGTTAAATGTTAATAAATGGAAAATACAACGTAATTATTTATAATGGAATGAACGGCCAGTGTACGGATGTAAACTTTAATACTGTCTACAGGTTATCGCGACTTTAAGTGTGTTTTTGCATGCTTCGGTTAATACGAAATTCGGTTAAGACGAAATAAGTTGCTGGTCCCTTAGATTTCGTTATAACCGGTTTCCACTGTATACTCATGACGAGTCATTGTCCAAGATTTGAGACGTAAATCGTAGACAAGTCTGTGTTTTTATTGGGAAGTATTACAACTTTAGAAATAATATTAATAATAATACTAATACATATTAATATTAATACTTATACATATTAATATTAATACTAATACATATTAATATTAATAGTATTACTAATACTAATACAACTTGCCCTATTACACTTGGAAGATATCAGGGACTCTTTAAGGCTACGGTGCACCTAACCGTGGGATAGTGCTGGCAAAACACTCGACTCGAGTCGAGTCGAGTGGAGTCGAGCTCAGACTCGACTCGACTCGGATGAGACCGACTCAGACTCGATTCGATTCGGACTGACCGGACTGAGACTGGACTCGACTCGGAGTGACCGTACTGAGACTCGACTAGACTCGGGTGAGACCGGACTCGGACACAACTCGACTCGGATAAGAGTCGACTCGATACTCGACTTGACTCAGGAGACAGTGAGTCGAGTCGAGTTTTTGCCAGCCCTACCGTGGGATAGGGCAATAAACGGCGCCAGCGATTTCGTCCAAGCTGCTCAGTATTTCATTAAACAATCTCAACAGTAAAATTTTGGATCATAACATCTACTGCATACCGCCGAGGTTTTCGTTAAATGTTATACTTAAATTTTTAAAAGCTAATCCAAATTACAACTTTTGGGTGGAAAAACAATGTTTAAATATACGGCCTCAAGGTACGCCAAAGCACCCTTTACCTAGTTCATTGGCGAAAACGAAATTCAAATCCATAGGGTAGTTTTGAATTTATCACCAAAATAGTTTTCAGAAATTTCCTAGGTAACAACTCTAAAACTAAATGTCGGATTTGAATTCCATTTTGATACTTTCAATGAATACTTTCAAGCGGGTCTACATTGACTGGGTGGAAGGAAATGAGAACATTGCGGGGACCATTTTACTCTAATTGTGCGTACTTTTTCGACAAAATTTTAACATTAATAATGCGTAGAATCTAACGTAAAGAAATTTTCAGAATTTTGGAAAAAACAGACAAATTCCTTCAACAATTTTAAGAAGTGTTTGCCTTCTTTCAGATATATCTCTTTGCAATATTCTGAAAGTGGAATTCATAAAATCCTCGATATAATATACGGAATGTAGACACATTTCTTGAACTAAAGAAGTCTTTAACAAGGAAACATTGTTATGGGAAATCAAGCAAAATATCGTCCCGCTTTCAATTACTCCCTCGGGAATAATTAATCCAATGAATCTTTCTTTTTGAATAGGATACTTCAGAACGGATAAACTATGTGAGCTCAAGATATTGAACTGTGTCCTATCGGTAGTTATCTCCCTAACCGAGGGTTTGCCTTCCGGGAAATCTGATGTTTGGCTCTCCTTTAAGAATTTATGCACATTGCCCTTTCCTTGAGTGTGCACATTGCGTTTATTTTTTTATTTATAATTTATTTATGGTTTTCAAGTACCCGGGAATGCGGGTATCAAAATGTTACAAAGTACAAACGCAAGGTCCGTGTGGAACAGGCCAAAATTCTATCGTGTCACCAAAAACATAGACCCCGCCGTACTTTTTGACGATGCTTTAGGTGCGAAATCGGTCCGAAATTGTTCGGAAAACGAATCCGCTTACTGGCACACGGACGTCTTCGAAAATATGCAATACAAAACGAATTACGGGTACTGTCTGTGGGACGATCCCGCCCATCCCTGTACCGGCCGGCCGGCAAACTATCGATATTCTAACGAGACGAAACGCTGCCGTCCTGTCGGGTTAGAAGAATACTACCCTACTCTTAGGTCAGAACCAATGGAAAACGGTCGATTTAATCACTCGCGTTCGCTTACTACTAGCTTCTTACTTCCCTACCCGTAAGTTTGTACGCACAATTAATAACTATTTCGATGTCATGGTAGCCCAATTCAATTTTTCAGGACTTGGGGGTGTATTAATCACAACTATTACAGTACTGGAACCCAAGGATCTTGCGATACCAATCAAATCTATCTCAGAGTTCCGGAGAATTTTAACGTATCTCGTGTGCAAGGAGGAGCACTTGGGGTGGCATGCGCTTTTAACTACGGGGAGAACGGTATATGGCAAGATATTGATTTACAGCCTGATCGGAGTAATAAGTATCCGCCGCGTAACAACCCCGGCCAGTCATACGGCTACTGTGTATGGGACGACAAGGATCATCCGTGCAATGGCCTACCAGCTAACCAACCCAGATAAAAATTTATGATGATAAATCATGATTAATCATGACAAATCATGATTAATCATGACAAATCATGATAATCATCATAAATTGGACATCATGATAAATCATGATTAATCATGATAAATCATGATTTATCATGATAATTCATGATACCTTTGTAGCATAAGAAAACATAATTTATTGTAAATAATCATAAAATTAAAATATTTAGTAATAAGAAAAACGATTCACCATACGTTCCGAATTATGTATTTTCATACTTCGCATAAACCAAAATGGAGCATAAAAAAGAACACTAAGACGAGAAATCACTCGCTTCTTCTTGAGTTGTTTGATAAGTTCGCTGGTAACTCAAACTTATCAAACCAGCAGAGTTGTCCAACAGCTACTTCGCCAGTGGCCACAAAATCGTACAATGCAAGGTGCATTTACGGTAAAAAGACGATGATTTAAACACGTCTAACACGATGCTTTCAATGGCAAAACAAAGCTCAGCTGTTACTAACTGACGCGTTTGAGGGAGCTAAAAATTGGTGGCGGTGGTGTCCAACACTACAGTCTTGGTTTATACGAAAGCCGTATCAATTTAAAATTCAGGTACGTGTTAGATAGTATTATTCTATTCCATATAGAGAAAATATAAGGATACATAATTTCCATGAACCAGAAATTGTTGTTGTACAATTATTTAAAGGATAAGTCTGGCAATGTGAAATCATTTCGGTGGTTTTATTCATAATTATAATGGATTAATGAAAAAAGATCGAAAACCTCATCTAATATAGCAATTTTACAAATAACATTGATATATGTATACTTCATAATTAATTGTAGTTCTGACAAAATTCAGTGAAAGATCATGATAAATCACGATTTATCATGATAAATTATGATAAATTATGATAAATAATGATAAATTTTTATCTGGGAACGGTATTCGAATGAAACGGGGAGGTGCCATCCGCTTGGTTTGCAGGAATACTGTCCCTCAAATCAAGCCCTTTATGAAGAAGCGGCGATTTATGCGAGCTGTGATTGCTACCCTTTGGCTGAAATGTGGTATGATCCCAACGACGGCAACTGTTATCCACCCCACAGTCAAGTAAGAAAGAAAGACATGGTGATGTATTAAAGTCGTTCGGCACCATCTAGTAAATGCGATAGAGACTACAGAAAGTAAAACGTAGTCGTTTTTAGAAAGCAGGATTCGGTTTCGGGTCATTAGATGACTCTACTGGCCACTGCCAGAGGAATAGCCGCCATGTCTGAACCTTGTTCTGTGCTCGTAGGTTTCTGTAAGAATAGGGAAAGGATATCAGTGTATAATAGAAGGGTGTGCTATAAGAGAAACACAGAGAGAAAACGTCACACATATCTCTTACACTGCAATTAATTACAATGTCGTTCGTGTTAGCGCGCGGAAAGGATTCTTCTGTGAAGTACTCCGGCTTATAGTTTTCAATGTAAATCTTCACAATACGCGTCATAATCTCAAACGAGCTTTTCCTTACACTTAGAAAACGTAAAAGGGTGCAAGATTACAAAGACCAAGAGCAGAGCGACACATGTTGAAGCATGGGAGTCATTCTGGATAGAGCAGATCAGAAGGCATATTTTCGCGTGCACTGGTCCGTTGACCAGTCTTCCATAGCGGCGTTCATAGTGGACAAGAAAACGAGAACAACACAAGAAGCCAACTTGACGCCACATACATGTGCGAAAGGAACCGTTCACAATAAAACAGGCGTCCTGATGTACTGTTTACAAACATGAAACCAATTGGGAAAATTTCACAAATTATTACGTAAATAGGAAGCTAATCATTGCTCATACTCATCGCTTCCAAATAACTGCAAAGAAATTAACCATAAAAATTAAGTAAACTTAACAGATTACAGGCACTTCCTGCTCTTTATTAGTATGTTGGTTAGGGTTCCCGGAAGCCGGCTTTTGCGAAGCCAGCTTCGAAGCCGGCTTTAGCGAAGCCAGCTTCGAAGCCGGCTTTGACTTTGAGTTCTCCTCGGCTTTAAAGCCGCCCCCCAGGCGATGAAAAGCCAGAAAGCCAGAAGCCGAAAGCTACGAAGCTGGCTTCGAAGCTGGCTTTCTGTTGTCATTTTGCTGGAAAGGCCACACCCCTCCTGAACTTATCCCTTCCCTCTTCCATTGTAAACAAACACAAGTGATCTGAAATGTTCATTCCCTTTGCTCGGCATTTTAAGTAGCCACGCCCACAACGAGCTTTGGCCAATCACGAAAGGTTTCATAAACATTCAGTTTAAAAACAAAGCCGAAGCCGAAGCCAAAAAGTCTGGCTTCCGAAGCCAAAAGCTGAAGAAGCCAAAGCCGAAGATGAAGTCGAAACCGGATTTTTTCGGCTTTTGGCTTCGAAGCCGCGCCCAAGTAGCACATTTTGGTAGAACGAAGGTCGAACTAACGTAATCGACGTCGAAGTTCAACGTCACATGAAAACGTAACCAAATTTTGACAATTGGATGTGACATCTCCGTCATTTAGTTGTCAAATTTCGTCGCTAAATATAACGTCGCTCTTAAGGCGATGTAACGTTGCTTCGGGTCAACTTTTGCCACAGCTGATTCTTCGTTGCAAAAATGTCGAATTTTGTCACTAAATGTAACGTCGCTTTTAAGGCGATGTTACGTTGCTTCGGGTTAACTTTTGCCACAGCTGATTCATCGTTGCATAAACGTCGAATTTAGTATCTCTCTGGAACTCAACTTTCAAAGCGATGTAACGTAACCTGGGTCGACTAAGGATATAACCACGGCTGACCCCAGAGAATTTCTTAGGTGATTTTAGGCTTGCGGTACGCTTTTATTTGGACACCTGAAAATAGACCGGAACCCAAATGGTATGACTGGTGTGACTCTTATTTGAATAAGACTTTTGAGTCTTTTTCCTTATTTTTCTTTGACTCAGTTTGACTTGCTTTTAATTTATTTTGTAAAAACCCAGATTTTCAATTATGCAAGGTTACAAAAAATGTATGCAAGGTTTGCAATGTTGACGAATACACGGAGACGTCTCGCTTCTAAAACCGCAGTTCAAAACCTTCACTTTTGGAAGTAATCGGGCTTCAATAACGTGAAACCGAATATGCAGTAATTGAAATGCATTTATTTCTATTTTTGAATTTTTTTAATACAAACAGTACAGAAATAAAAGCTGACGTACAGAAATACGCACTGAGTTATAAATACAGAAGCAAAATGCAGGCAGGCGATTTCGGACTTTCAGTAAGTGCCACTGTATGTACGGAATGGCAAAAGGAAGCAAGCCATATTCATCAAAAATGCAGAACACACCATGAAATAACACAACACTCGACAATCCGACTTCATTAACTCGAAAGAAACAACACAGAACTTTGACAACAACTCTACCAAAAACAACATAAAAAGCAGCAACGCATGGCACATAAACACGTAAACACACTTTTTTTGGTTAATTTGCACCTTTGGGTAAAAGATAATTTGTTACGATTTTCTACTTCACTACACTAGTTTCTTTGTATGGCCGCTGCCACGCTGTTATCGTATCCCGGCAAATGTAAGGATGGAAATGCTGGTACTTCCTGTCATTTGACTTTGGACATCTGCAACTTCTTGTATTGGTTGGACCGAAAATAAAATAATGCCTAGAAAAGAGGACACACTTTTCCTTTGAGTACAAGTTCACTGGAAACTACACAGTTTCTAATCGCAGGTCGGTGAATACATCTTCCTTGTTCGAACTGAACACTTTCCGATCAAACAACTCTCAACGCTGAGCGTGAACACTCAAGGCTACTGACTACATGATTAGGCCGTCGGTGGAAGGCACGCTAGCCCCAGTCGACATTCCCCACCTCTTCCCCGTCTAACGGTTTTGTCTGGAATGCTCAGCCAATAGGAACGGGTTGAAGCATTAACTTTCTTAGCGTTTAAAATTTCCCGCCTTAGTCCGTATCTCTTTTCGCCTTTACAGGCTGACCAAGGTGAGGGTGAATGGGAAATGTGTAATGGCGAGTTCCATTGGCAACAGTGGTGCGCACTGAATTTTTGAAACACAACGATACACTGTGTTTCAAAAACTTCAGTTTTTCAAACGAAACTATTTGTTGCGCTTCAAAAAATCGGTGCGCACCAGTGTCGCCAATGGAACCCGCTATTAGAATGAAAAAAGGAATGCACTTGGCGTCAGCAATTCCTACAATATTACACGTTAAGGCCACTGTTTACCGCCCTTCTCTTATGGACGTTTACATGGGAAAATTGCGTTGTCGATTTGACCTTTACTGTTCATATCCTTCAAAGTTTTCGCGACTGTTAAGTTTTGCTGTGTCATCTCTTGCAACTAACGAAGAGATGTTTTTGGAAAAAGTACCAGGTAATTTATAATTGTTCAAGGAGCCCATAAACTATTTTCTAAATTTCGAATATTTCTCTTCGGTAGTCGCTAGATATCAGTTAAACAAAGAATGTTCTGACGAAAATTTTTTGAAAAGAATGTAATAGCTGTTGAAAAATCGCCAACGCAATTTTTCGTTTTATCCCATTCAGTCAATGTAAAAGAAGTGAAAGGGTAAACAGTGGCCTTAAGGCCACGGTGGAGCCAACGATATTGACAGTAATGTTTGTAAGCTTACCTAGTTTGTAATGAGTGTGGCACTTTTTTGAAAAATTAGTCTGAAAAATTGTTGGAGGAGATTAAAGTTTTATTTTTTTTTGCACTTTACGAATTTTGAAATTCTGTTCCGCTCATTACAAACTAGATTTTTAAAACAAAATTTTGATTCATAAACCATAAAAATCCGATTTTCCATTTTGGAATAATCGTTAGCACCGTTTTCTCACTTATTCTGAATTTTACACGAGGAAGTGTGCTACTGCTAATTTGGCTCCACCGTTTCCTTAACCGGAAAGGTTATAGTAGCATGGCCTTAATAATTAATTTCCCTAATTATTTTCTCCTAAGCGCGATTTGGAGGGGGCTTTGATGTCAGGTTACATTCGCAAACTTATGGGCTAATCTTTCACCTCCGTAAGGGCGATACTTCTTTTTCAGGTAATCTATTTAGAATAAGGAGGACACCAATTCTGTTTTGTATAAACATTTAGTTTCTTTCAGCTTTTACTTTTCTGTCCAGTACTTTCCATTACAAACGGCTCCAACAAAGTTCACATTCCTAACACCACGGCAGTTGCGCGAGTGAGTCCCACTCCAGCCATTTTCGAACGTTCCTGTCCAGCAACGTTGTTTTCGCCGTGCCATTAGCATATGGCGTTTGTTGGGGTCGTTTTTCATGGAAAGCACTGTAGTATGAAATAAGCACTGCAGAAAAGTGACACTAGGAACTGCTTAAAAGTGCAGCCTTTTCTCCTCTTTTCCCCCCTGCCCGTGTTTTGGATCAGGCACTGCAGAAGGTGAAAACTGGAGGTGCCAGAAGTGCAAATTTTTCATCTGTTTTTCTTACATACGCTTTCGCTTGGTAAAGAAGGCCTTGCAGAAAATGCAGCTTGACACCCCTTTTAACAGTGTAGCGCCTCTAGAGTGAAACTTACACGAACTAGGCTATCTTGCATGATCTTACTTGTCTTCCATGAACTATAAATAACCTAACTAACCTAAAAGGTGCTGAGGCGCATAGTGAAAAGCAGTTATTGCTGTCAGGTTAGGAAAATAATATTAACGATGTTTCCGTGTAGAGCGTTAAAATTTACTCCACGCGTACGTGCTGCCCGCATTAATGAGAATCATTATATAGAAGACCCGTAAGAAACTCTTCCTCAAAACGAGAGTTCGCTGAGCAACCCGTACCCTTCTATCCCCACCCACTCCCTTCAAAGTGAAACGAATACTAGCAACGGAAGTCTTGAAGTGTTCCAGTTCTTTGGCTTATTACGTGCTTCCTTCGTTCACCAGCAAGAAGTCCCTCCGTAGACCCTCCTTTCGCCCTCACATCGAGAGAGTGGGAAGGAACTATACATACCATTAAAAAAGAAGCATAGCCCTATGTTTTTGCGAGCACTAATTTGGGGACTCGGAAAGGAACAGATTGTGAGTGAGAAGATTGGCTTGTCCCGCGGCCTGTGATCGGAGAGACGTCGATGTTTGCTCCTGCTTACCCGTAGCGTAGCTCGAAAACTCCAAAGCGCACTGCTTTTGAAACAGTGTTCATGCTCCGAACGGCACCTAAATCTGAACGCTTTTTTTAGGTCTCGCGTCTCGACTTGTTTGTGTGATTGTTGTGACTGGACAATACATTTTTCGTTTTTTACATCTGACGCATTATGAAGAAGAGGCTTGCTTCTTTTTTATTTAAGATTCACAGTTCCTTATATACATGGTAATATCTCGTGGGTAATATCTCGTTCATTTTCTCTTGAAAGTAAGTTACCCTTCGCGCAAGAAAGTTTCACGGGACTCCATGGATGAAATATAAAAGGGCGTGCAAAAGGAGAAAGTGCAGACAAGTGCCTGTAGAAGATAAAGGTCTAGCTCCCACAAGTAAAGCGGAAAATATTAGGAAAGCAAATAATAAAAAAAGGAAACGCTTATAGAAGGCTTACAGACAACGCACAGGAGATTCTCTACTTACTGCTCTATATTAGTAATTTTCTATTCATTTATAATTAATTAATAATTTATAATTCTCTACGCTCTATGTGGAAATACTCTAATTCTGCTTTATGCACAATTACACAAAAATGATTTGATGTGTAGGTTATACAGAAGATGAGAAGTTCGTATTGCTTAAAGTGGTTCAAGTTGCAGCGAACGCATTTTTCTTTATTACATAACGTTAATTGCTGCCCGCCATTACAAATTATTGTCCTGAATCTTCCAGCAGTATATGGTAAGTCGGCGTTAATCGGTATTTGTGGTTGTTGAGGTGTTTAATTTTAGCAATTACATGCCTGACGAACTTTCTAGAACCTTAGATAATAAGTGATTTTTAATTCGTAAGTTAATGTAATTTTCTCGTCAGATACTTGGTTACATTTTCAGGATTCTCAACATTGTACAGTACTCACCAAAAACAGCAACACATAGAAAGTTCCCATACCTAACGCCACGACAGTTGCGCGAGTGTGTCCCACTTTTGGCTATTGAAAACGATCCTGTCCCGTAGCGTCACTGTCGCTTGCATTGCCGTGCCGTTAGCAATGGGTGCTTCTTATGAGAAGATTCCAAACTTCAAAAAGTACTGATTTGGGAAATAACATATCTTTTATGAACGTAAAGTAGTTAACATACTTGGGGATTTAGAGCAATATTTCTCTTACCTATGACCGTATTTTCGACATAAAAAATAATATTCGAAATTTACCACCTTCTCTACGCGTAGGCTGCTATTCACAGGTTATGCCTTTTAAACGTTTTTTTTTTGCGTTCCCGCAAAAGCTGACTGCGTTTCATTCGTTTCACAGCAAGCAGTACCCAACTGATTCTCCATATTCCCACTCCCTCACATGCACCCTCTTCCTGAAAAGAACCTATTTTACGACACATGACACAGATGAGACGTGCGTTCCTGCAACAATTCGTAACATTGACCAGCATCGTTGCTAATCTAACTGACGTATACGCGCGTATTTATGTGCGCTTATTCGCTGCTCGAGGAGGAAACCATGAGTCGCGGTTTGGAGTTGCTGTGTACGCACACCTATAAGGATGCAAGCAAGCAAGGCTGCATCCGTTACGGGGGGCTTAGAGCGTTCGACCCTCCAGAATTATTTTATTTTATAATGTGGAAGAAGGGACGAACCACACATGTCAAAGAATGTTGCATAAGACCCATCCACCTAAAAAATAAATAAAAAAGAAATAAACACGACTACGTTCGGCCTTGGAAGCAAGGTTGTCGTGGAAGAAAGCACAGTAAGCGTTGGGGTCTTGTAGGCTTTTGTATATTGCAAGCGTTACTATGTAGTGTACTTCCCTTTAACTTCATGACCTATTAAATCGTACATTTGACTAGTTGACATTTTACTCCATAGTTAAATTACGTATAATAACATTTGACAGGTTCGTAACTTGTTAGGGGAAGTTTTAGATAATGTCAAATGAATCACGTGAAAGTGCATCTACGGTAACGTAGAACAGTTTTCCTCAATAATACCCGGAAGCTTAATTATAAAGAAAGCTCCCTTAGGTTTTTTAAATGTTTTACTTTTTATAATTGGGGAATCCAGCGTGAGATGAGCTCGTTGCCTCCTTGACCGTATTTTCTTGTTTTAAATGTTCTTCTTTCCGGTTACATGGCTACAGAGGAATTTTTTGATTTCTCATAAAACTGGTCTTATGTGTCCAGCTGCCCGAGCGAGGGATAGGCTGGACATTTTACACAGTTATGAAATACAGTACTACCAAAAAATCTTCTAACTGTTGTTAGTTTGGTCTAAACCGACCTTTTCCCCCATGTTGTAGCTATAGGGGAGATTCCCACCGAATTGCGCCCCTCACAACGTACTTCTCGCCGGTCAACAAGCATAGGTGAAAACTAATTGTCACGTCCCTACTAGGCTTAATGGGATCGTAATGGAAACGTTTCTTGCCCTTTTTCACTTTCTTCCTTGAGCCTCACTTGTAAAGCCGTGAAGAAGTTCTGCTCTTGGTGGCAATCACCACGAAGAGCTTTTGAAGGGGAGCGTGGTTTGCAGCGCCGAGGGGTCAGGGAAACCGCGCTTTGCCAAGAAAACGGGCACAAAACTCTACTCGGAAACCATAATCCCTATCAAACTTGAATGTTTTTTAACAGACAAGACGAAATAGGTAGGAAAAAAAACAGTCTGGGTGCCAAAGCGGGCACATGTGTCAAAAGGTTTAGGTTTTAATTCATAATTTCCTCCTTTTTCCTGCAGTGCTGTATGCATTTGTATTTCTTCTTAAAATAATAGTATTTTGCTTATAAAAAGGCCAACTGTGTTAAGCTGATTCACGTCGATTATAACAAGAACAATTTACGGCAAAAAATGCTATAACTAAATTTTTGTTTGCAAACTTTTATGGAAGTACAGAATTGTAATGATAAGATTGAACGCATCTTCTAAAAATAAACTACTCACACATCTATCACGGAAGTAAAAATTCAGTAGCTTATTTATATCGCACGATTTATAAAAGGGAAGTTAAATTTATTTTTTATTTTAACTGAAAACTTAGGCGATATAGGTACGAAAAATAAAAAAGTCCGCTTTTATTGTTCAAAATAACTCCAGTTGACAGTATTCCTCTTTAAATCCAACTTTCAATGAAATCTAGCAAAGCAGTACTGCAAGAGACATGGCAAAACGGGCGTTGAAAGAAAGCGTTGGCAGACGCCAACTTTTAAGGAGAGCAGCGGAAGAAATGGACACTCTGTTCGTCAGTACACCCGACAACTACGATTTTCTATCTCACAATCTTGGAACACTCTCTTTAGTTATACATTCTCAGCCCCAGTCAAGAAAGCGAGCACGGCATGTGTCATTAACTGAAGCTGTTTTGCAACCAGAAGATAGCTCATCTGTTCCTAATTTCGGCCATCAGGAAACAAGCGACTTTGATATCGTTGATTCAGAACATGGAAATACTGCATTTGAATGTGAAGAACACAAAAGATTTACAGATGATCCCGAAGAGCGTGAATATGGTGAACTCTGCTATCAAGAAATGTTTCAGATAACGCCTTCTGAAGAGTGACAATGAAGATAGTGAAACGCCAAGGGAAGATAAGTTGTTACTTTCTAAGCTTGCTGATTGGGCAGTAGATTGTAATGTACCACGTACGCATGTGGACAAACTACTTAAAACATTGCGCGAAATTCCTTACTTGTCTTTTTTGCCGGCCGATCACCGTTCTCTACTGAAATCTATCCGTCGGGTAGAAAGTGAAATACTGCCACCAGGAAAGTACTACAGCTTTAAACTGGCAACGAGGCTAGAGCGCAGTTTGAAAATGCTACCGGATCAAAATATTCCCAACAAGCTCTTTTTACACGTCAACGTGGATGGATTGCCGATGTCTAAGAGCTCAGGACACTGTTTTTGGCCAATACTTGTTAAGATTTTTAATGTGCCTGTTTTGAAACCTTTCGTATCTGGTATTTACTCAGGCAATGCAAAACCTGACAATTTCAACGATTTTCTAAAACCTTTTGTGCAGGAAGCGTGCATACTGGAGAGGGAAGGGTTAGCTTTTGGGGATTTAAAGGTAGAAATAGAAGTCAGCGCTTTTATATGTGATGCACCGGCATCTGCTTTAGTAAAAGGAGTTGTGTCGCACGTGGGGTATTCCTCATGCCAGAAGTGCGTCACAACAGGTACTTATGTTCAGGGAGCTCCGGTAAACGGAAGGGTTATACTTCAAGAACTTGACGCGGAAAAAAGGACGAATTCATCATTTCGCGCGCGCTTTGAATTAGATCCTAACAAACCCCATCACAATCGGGACGTGAATGTCGTAGAAAACTTACGGATTGACATGGTTTAAGATTTCCGCGTGAATCACTTCATTTGCTTGATTTAGGAGTAACAAAAAGATTACTGAGTTTTCTAACCCGAAGCTTCAAAAGTCAAGGTAAATTACCAAGAAGGGTAGTAAATGAGATCTCTGCACGACTCAAAGCATTGAAACCTTGCATTCCGTCGGAATTTGCTCGGAAACCAAGAGGACTAAATGAACTTAAACGGTGGAAAGGGACAGAATTTAAGATGTTTCGAGACTATTTAGGTATTAGTGTGTTCAAAAACATCTTACCCGATAATCTGTACCGCCATTTTCTGACGCTCTCCGTCGCCGTTAGGCTTCTATCCCGCCACGCCACTAGTCGTTTGCCAGGGACTTTCACTTATTGCCGAAATTTGATCAAAGATTTCGTACAAGAATCGTCAACACTATATGGTAGGCATTTTTTGTCATTTAATGTTCATGGTCTCCTCCATCTCGTTGACGACGTAGAACTTTTTGGCCCGATTCCCACTTCGAGTGGTTACTGGGCTGAGAACTACTTGCAAGTAATCAAGCACCTCGTCAAAACCAAAAAACTTATGCTTGAGCAAGCTGTTAAGCGTTTACACGAGCTCGAAAGTCGTCCCGTGGATAAAGTTAAGGCAAACAGCTCCCCAGTTCTTTCTCAAGAGCATACTGATGGGCCCATGTGGCCACCAGGTAGACAGGGAATACAATATGGTAAATTGTCATGCGAGCGTTTCAAGTTATCTAGAAAGGAACCAGACAACGTAGTGTTTCTGAAAAATACTGCTGTTTTCTGTATTGAAAACTTTGTAAAAAATACGGACGGCAGATTCTTTATAATTGGTAAAAGTTTTTCTTGCTATGAAGATTTCTTTATCTACCCTATACCCTCGCGGAGTATTGATACCGCGTTGGTAAGTAACCTATCAATGCAACTGGAATGCTTTCCTTCTGAATGCGTGAAATGGAAAGGAGTCAAACTGCCTTCTTTCGGAGCAGAGGAATCATGGATAGTGTCTCCACTGTCTTATGAACTAGGTTTTTTCTTCGAGTGAAAATTCACGGGAGCCGACTTCAGAGATTCAGTGAAAAAGCAGACAAGTATAGGCAAAGGGACTTTCAACGTATATGAGTAAAAATCTCGATTTTACAACTTAGTTCGGCAACATGGCGTGGGTTCGCGTCTTTAACCCCTTTCCCACGATTCCGAGACGCTAACCGAAGGCCCCTTTTGCCTACACCTGCATGTAGTCATTGCAAACCCCCCCTTTTCGTGTGTGACAGTGTGTTTTGTCAACTTTTAATCTTAACCAGAGCGCTCAGTGGATAACTGGAGCGTCACCAGTGAAGTTCTTCAAATAACTCCTTTTGTTTTAAGTGAAAGTTGTAAGCGAATTAGTGCATTTGTGCGTGTAAACCAAATAATTAATTGAGATCGAACTTCTTCCGGAATATCCGTGAACGTGGGAAGTGAAATTATCGATCCTGGATTATCTGTCATTCTTGAACGTTTTGTCGACACAACGTTTAAGTGTGGAACTCATAAGTGAAATTACCTTGACGTACGTACATTATCACAAAGTAAGTTATTTTAAGCAAGGTCCCAATAAACTACAACTCTCAAATTGTTTATAGGCTATGGCGTTTCAAGTGGTAGAGTTTATCATCGGGGGTAAGAAGAGCGGTCCCGTAGTAGTGCCACAAAACTGGGTATGTGAGTCGCGGTGCTACTACCCGAAGTTTCACGGCACGAAACTTGAGCAAGCCGTAATGAGTGGCGAAACGCAAGAGTTTAACTGGCCCAACTACGAGTTTAACGTCATCTCAACGCATGGTATGATTTAATGAAATTATTTCTCTTATTACTACGAAATCGTTCTTTTGAAACAGAAAGTTACTCTGTTGCTGCTGCTTACGTGCAGACGGGGAGAGGCAAACGTGTAGTCTTCCCTAAACGGGTCTTTACTCCCAGCGAACCTGACCAATTGTCTATTTCTGCTCCAGTTTCTTCAAATCTTCCAGGTATATGCAACAATTTTGTGAGAAGTATTAACCTAAAGATTATTTTCAGAAGGAAGTTTTGAAGCTATTCCATCGACAAGTGATGAAAGCCATAACTCACAGTCGGCACTTTCCCATTCACTTGACTCAGAGCCGCAAGAGTCATTCGAAAGCAGCGCAGACGGTATTTCGTTCGTTTCGGAACGCGAAAGGACTTCAGTAACGCATTCGTCGCTAGGTACGCAGCAAAGCGACGACAGCGAAGAGCTTCGTTACATAGCGCACCACGAACCAGTCCAGGAAAGCTCGGAAATCTGTCGCCTCTTGAAAGGTAACTCTGTTAACTCTAGTACACTAAGATCTTTTGTAATCTTGAATATCTCTCTAGAAAACAATAGAGGATTGAAGAAATTACTAACGACCACGATTGCCATGTTCCGCATGCTAGAAAAACATGACAGTGCTTGCTACGCTAGCGAATCAAAGACGTTCAGAGCAAGAGTTCGAACACTCCCCTGCTAATAGCGCCGAAGAGCTTAAACAATTGGAGCTCCGACTTCAGGAACCTGCAGAGCAAGAGGCCTTCGTAAGCTTTCTACTTACAAACGTAAAATTTGAAGAAAATTTGTTAAATTTCAAGGTCTCCTTTATTGCCAATATTGGCGGAAGCGACGTTCAAAATGGCATATACAATGCCTGGCGAGCAGTGGGCACGGACAATGTGTGGCGCACATTCAATTGGGCGGGTCGAGCGCATGGTGGTCGCAAGGAGAACAAGCCCGGCATACAAGACTCCGTGCTTGTTAAGTTTATTCATAGTAAGTTTTTTTAAACTAAAAATCTTAAATTACAAGTTTAATTGACAAACAAATAATAATTATTCAAATATTTTTTTTTTGCAGGAGGACTGAAACAGGGAAGATTTCAAACGCTCGACAAGCAGACATTTAAAAAGGAGACGTGCAATTTTTTAAAACACGCCCCAAAAGGTCTAAGGGGAAAATCGCCAGTCATGATACCGGTTCCGAAGACGATCAATTTTTACAAAGCGTATATGTCGTCGTCTTTTTCTGTGTATTGTTGTCATTTACACAAGTCCGTGCTTGAGCTGTAATGTGTTCAATCGGAAATTTTTTTCTTACGATTTTGTTTTATTACAAATAAAACATGGAACCGTGTGTACATTAAAATAAAAGGCCTGCAGTTCATTCTTTCGATTTCTTAAAACAAATAAAACGGCTATTCAACGGTGTTGCTGTGACGTTGATAAATTGCCAAATATTAACGTTACAGCTTTGTAGAACTAAACGTTGAGGCTATGTGTAAAAAAAGGTTGTAACAACGTTGTGATGAAACGTTGCATCTCTTTCCAAAAGCGTTGTCAAAATAACGACCCAAATTCACGTTGTTGGTACACTGCAAATTGACGTCATCAGAGCGTTATGAACTGAGGTTGTTAGTACGTATAACGCCGAGGCTACTCAACCGCACTAGGTTGACGTCGATCTAATGTTACATGGAGACGTAGAACGTAGATATAGGATGTCACGTCTACGTCGTTGGAACACTCCTTATCGACATTATCAAATGTTGACAATAGGATGTTATTCTAACGTCACATAAGCGTAACATTGCAACGTCGAATGGTCGCAAATGGATGAAAATTCGACGTACCTGTGCTGCTTGGGCGGCTTCCGGGAACCCTAATGTTGGTTTAAATATCCAAATAGATTGTGCCACGCAATATTTTTTAAAACGATACCGAAAAAACTGGTATACAAAAAGTTCATCAGAATTTCTTTACGTTTAAGATTTTCATATATCAGTTACGAATGCATTTCCAATTAGGAACTTGGATATGTGGTTCAAAAATATTATTGAAAAAAGTAGTAGGAAATAAATGATGTTGTATTGAGCTTCAAAATAATTTCACTTTTTACAATATATAATATGGAAGAACAACAAATAGCACATTTGTTTCCAAACAAATGACTATGGGCGGGCTTTCCAACCTCTTCCACGTTCAACTGGGCTGCCCGACCACAGTCGGACGGAAAGCGTTTTTTGAATGAGGCGCGTTGCAATTAACTATTCCTGTACGCGACAAAATAACCGTACTCCAGTACCGAGTTGACGACAAAATGAGCGTCGACCAGAACGACAAACAAGTTGTTGCGCCAAAATATGCCTAAAGTTCTGAGGGTTCCATTTGTTATATTTCTGGAAATTAACGACTGACGAATGCCGACTGCACTTTTGTTATCAGCCTTTTCTAAACTCTATACGAACAAACTTTGTGAGGACAAATAACATTCTTACCTTACAAATGTAAAACTCGGTTCGGTTTGTGTGCTGTTTTCACAGAACCAATTAGGCACGTAAATTGATGACTTTTCAAATCGTCCGATTAAACTAGTTGCAATGACTTAGGGTGCTTTCAGACTGACGGTCTAAGAGGGTTTAAGGGACTAAGGCTTAGCCTATGGCTGATCTAAGGGATAATTGGCGAACAGTGACATTTCTTTGCTGTTTGCTAAGGACAGCACAGATAGGAAAAGGGGGCTGGGATTGTTTACATATTATATCCTTCCCTTCGTACTTTCTCTCGGTGTGTTAATTATTCAGACCCCGCCTAGCCTCTTACCTGTTGACCGATAGTTATGTTGTGGCCTAGAGTGGACTAGGCTTAACGCTCTTAGTCCTTCAGTCTGAAAGCACCCTTACGGATCGTGCCCACCTGGACACTGGTTAACAATTAAAAGGAAGTACGGGCCGGTGGAGTGCGAGCCTGCCCCTTGCCCTGCCGACGGAAAGCATGTGTACTGGAACAATGGTCATCAACAGTGTTACCTTCGCGGCGAAAGAGGACCGTGTGCACAAGAGAACGGGGAAGTGTATGGCTTTCCAGCTGGAGTGCTGCGGTGCGTTAGTATAGAAACAGTTGAACCTACAATTGTTACTGTTTCACCGCCTAGACGATGTGGCTGGGGACCATGGCAGACAGCTTCTAAATGCAGTCATATGGTTCGCGATTCGATACCCGAGCTCGCCGGGGCCCTGAACGCACACGTTTGTGGTCAATGGTCTTATTCTCCAACGCTGCAACGTTGCCCAGCTTTGTGCTCCTTAGGTTTTTTAACCCCCCACCCCTCCCCGAAATGAAATCCTGGGTGCGTCTCTGGTTCATAGGTTCCTAACAATCTTGTTGGTCATAGAACTATATTGACACGGTATCCTTCGCTTTCCGTACTCTTTTTGCATGCTCCTAGTGTTTGATTACATGCCGCATTGTTTTCCATGTATGCATGCCTCTACTCATATATCCGCAGCTGTTGCCTTAGGCGATTGCTGCACGTAGGGACCCTCTGTCCAGGCTTGTCCAGACTTGTTGGACCGGAACTGCTGATTCAGCAGTCCAGGGCCTGGATCGGAGGGGTATAAATACCAATCCCAATACAATTGAGAGTAGAGAAGAGCCTCGGGACTCAACAGAGTCGGGCTGGCGAACTGACCAGATGGTAGTCCCCTAGTAATCTAAGTGTAACCTAGAAAGTGTTTGTACTTTTGTGCCGCCAAATACAGTTGGACTTGTGAATTTAACTCACGTGCAGTTTCGTAACGTGACAATATTCACAAGTCTCTCTGGTGAAATAGCCGTGTTTTTATAAAGCTTAAGCTAAAATCATTCTGCGTGTTTTCCGGTTCCGTCCTTTGCTTTCTGAAAAGATCAAACCTGCCCACGGAATTCCAATGTTTCAGTGTTCATTATTTTTATCTTGTGTTCTTATTACAGCGAATGAACCAAGTTTGCTAGTCGTTGTGTTTATTTTTAAGAAGTAGTCTTAAGTAGAGGAGGGATGGGACAGTGTGGACACTTTTCAGTAGTTTATTTTTCACTTCACGTGGAGACAAAACTGTAGCCTAAAACAATACTCGTCAGATGGCCTGGTGTCCTGGCTATCAAATGAGGCATTGTTCGCGTTAAGAATGCGGAAAATAAGACCAAACACCCATGAAAAGTGGAGTCTCCTCCGACTGTCCAAAACAAGATACCGGGGATACAATTTGGACTTGGGTGTAGTGCAGTTTGTCCTTGTGTTTTGCAATAAAAAAACTAATCGGTTGCCTTTTTTAAAAATACATAATAGACTTAAAATATCTAAACAAATATTTACAGTTATACTCATTTCAATATAGGAACATCCTAGCTCAAGTTAGTGCAAGGAAACTCAAGGTTTTGTCAAAATGATGATTGACAACAACAAAAGGCAATGCGAATGTTTCAGTCCAAATCGTACTAAATCTGCACTTTGGAGTCTAACATCTCGTGCAATCTCGTGACAAACCTTTGGAGGGGTTATTCTCTAAATTATCAGCTACATAAAAGTAATTTTTACTTTATTTTAAGGTACATATTATGAGTGGCACAACGAAATAAACAGGACCTCTTTACAAAAAGTGCCAAAAATTCAGTTTTTATTTATTTTTTCAAAAACGGTTCAATATTTTTCGACGAAAATTTCCCCATGTAAACTTCGTCGTATTCACTAAATGTACGATTTTTTTAAAACTCAAAACTGTCGTAGTTCTTTAGCAACGATTTTTGTACGGTCTATCCTACGTGGAAACTGTCCCAATCCCTCCTCTACACTTTTTTTCTTCTTTTCTTGTTCTTCTGCCCCGCCTTGTTTCTTGGCTTTCTTCCGCTTTCCCTTTCTCTTGCTTTTCTTGCTCGTTTCCTCTCAGCTTTTTCTCCTCTTTTCTTCCAAGAAATTTGCACTCACGTAATGGCCATTTCTACCATGGACCCATTTCGTAGCAATTCTACCATGCTCCTTATAAAACTCACGTTTGAACATATCTGATGTTACAGTCATATTATTTGTAAAGGTTTCTGTCGCCTTTTTCCTTTTGGTGATACAATAAACCACAAGTTCCAATCGGGAAGGAAACTTAAGACGCTCTTGGCGTTTCGAGGCGCAATCCTTGAAATTTCCTAGTTGGAATGAAACAATTTCCTATAGTACTGGCATGAAACATTAACAGTATATATGCGCGTTTATCTTACAATTACAGTTTTTTCTTATTTTAAAATATGTTCGTGAGATGTTCAGGTACGATTAATGAAAATAAAAAATGAAAACAGACAGGACACTAATTTTCCTGCAACTAGCGAAATCGGATGCACGTTATTTTCTTATGTCAAATGTACTATTTCCCAGTGGAAGTCTGCTTACAAGCCACTAGTCCTATTTTGCTCAACAGTGGGTTTTCACAGCGCCCATATGTCGGTGGGTTATCAGTTACACTTTTCAATCGACTTGCGTTACAACTTGACCCCACTCTCTAAATGCCAAAGGTCAGGGTTTTCCCCATAATGACAGCCCCCCTGCTACGACACAGTTTATTTTAAGTTAACGAAGCAGAAGTAATCAGTGCGTTCTCAGTGTCAGACGTCGGCACTGTGGCTTTCCTTTTCCGTTTAAAATCATGGAGTGGGTTAAATACGTTGTATTGCTAATAGTTCTCACGGGAGCATTGGTGGAAGTCGGCAGTGCTAAGAGGAAATATAGCCATCATGTACCTCGAAGGCTAGTTTCGATATTGAAATCCACTCCTGAGCGGTTCTCCCGAGTAGAATCAGAACTTGAAAAGCAATCGAAAGCGATTTACAAGTTGGCACGGCACCACGAACTTTTCGAGAATTCTCTCGCAGACAGAGTCGCCATCTTGGAGACGGTCGTGGGACTTTTGATTGACCAGACCGACGGGATTTCGGAATCCATCCAGGAATTGAGGCGAAACTTCAAGCGCAACTCCACAACCGAGAGGTTTGAAAAAAATGAAGATTTAATAATCTAACATTTAAAATAAACAAAAAATAAAAATACATGAAACAGCGTCCCAATTTATTTACAGTTGTGTTTGAATTGCATTCGTTTGACAATAAACAATCATCTCTTTATGCGATTTTAACAGAAAGAATGGAACAAAGCTGGCCCATGAACTGAGTCGGGAATTTGCTCAATCGGAAATAACCACGGTAAGAACGCAAACAATGCAAAATGTGACTTAAATGTCAAAACGTTGCGTCGGTAATATGGCATGATCAATTACAGAAACAAACGTCAGATGATGATCTAGAAGGAAATGGACATGAAAGCATAACAACTGAGCGTGCAATGCCTGTCGATTCGGGAGATAACTCAGATGATTATGAGAACCCACATTTGTCTCTTGGCGAGTGAGCAAATGGTTACCCAGTTTTTGTACTATTGTCATACATAAATGCTATCCTCATTATTAGGTTAATTCTGATAGATCTGTCCGACGATGACGACGTTGAGAAACAAAGTGCTGTCGTGAATGAAGACGACACAGCTCAGCTTAACGGGTAACCAACTTTTAATATAACAACAAATTGAGCGAACACTATAAGAATTACTATTTTTTACGAAAAGAACATCTGTACAAGTCGCTTCGGGATGTGAGCTGATACCAGGTGACGATTTGCTTGAAAACAACATGGCTTACTTTTTGTGCGAAAAAAAGGTAAGTTTTTTTAAAGGGTATTAAAATCGTACTTGTAATCACTATATGCTTAAAATGTTTTTCCGGCAATTTTGGTTTTGTAAGCTCAGTCACTCACAAAAAAGAACATTTTTAAATCTTAAAAAAAAATCATTCGTAACTCATTTAATCGGGTTTGCGTTCATTCATAATTAGTTTATTATTATTATTATTATTATTATTTATTGCAACAACTAAGGCGACAAAGCCTCTTTGAAACTGTTACAGATGTCGTACTATTTGCTTGGGGCTAACATTGTTGGGATTGTTCGATAGTCAGACCTATTTATCTCTATGGAACTGTTTCGGGTCAAACATTTATGGTAGGTCGTTACCAATGTTGTATAGTATGTTACACACTGAATAAACATTAAGTAAAATTTTAAAACCATTAATAGTGTTCACTGAAAGTACTATAACAAGAATATAACTTTTAAACTATGCAACTATTTTTTAGGAAGTAAGCATTACGTTACAATGTCTTACATTTTATTTTATTATGTTTTGTTTATGTTTTATTTCTTATGCTAATAATTATGTAAACAGCAGTGGCAAAGAACGTATTATTTTAAATTAATTGTTTTAATTCATTTAACGTACATATTATTATGTACACATTAGTATGTCCAAGACAATTTTGACCATTCCTGCTGCACTAATCGGGGCATTTATCGTTTGCCCAGAGAATTCTGAACGTTACATTAACTCGTATTTATAGTAGGACTTTAGATATTTTCATTCAATTTTCGAACACATTTCATTAGTTGCGTGTTATTAACGTTTTAGTCATCTTCTAGGTTTCTTAAAGTAACTTTTGTGAACTTTTCATTTAAAGGTCAATGATCACTGGATTTTTTCAGATTTATTTATTTCGAAAGTATTGTTATTATTTACAGAACTTTTCTGAAAGAGAATTTTAATTTTTTTTTACATTTAACAGCGGCGTGAGCCTTGCTCGTTGCCGGGATCTTTTACAACATGTCGTTTGTACACTTCGGTAATGTTCGCTTGCACAGCCAATTAATTATTCACCATACAACCAAAACAAAAACAAAAACAAAAAAAAACAGTTTGGGGCCCTTCAGTCTTAGTCCTCCATGCTAGATAGCCTACGTTAGTCCCGCGGTTTCTTGGCGTCCTGGGCGAATTTGCTCACCGGTTTGAACACTTTAGGGTTAGTTAAAAATTCTTGAGGGTTAAAATGTGTCTTCGTCTGAGAGAGAGTCCGTAGAAGGGTTGCCCGTTGTTTGTTTAGTTTTTCGCAATTGAAGAAAATATGGCTAAGTTCCTGTCTAGGACTTTCTCTGCGGTCGCAGTTTGGCTTGTCGGTTCTTCTGATCCGGTAAAGAAAGGATTTCGTTGGGAAGTGAGCTGTTCTGAGTTGGATAATGGTAGCTATGATTTGACGTGGCATAGGTAACTTGCACAGGGGTGATGGTGTGGGTTTAATCGAAAGGGAAGCAAGATTTGAGGGGTGTCCACTGAATCTTACTGACCATAGTTCGTAAATGGTCTTCTCGATTTGTTTCAGCCCCTTTAAACCCTTCCGGTTTGGCAGGTATGTCTCCATGTGCTTATTCGCTATAGAGGTGCAGGACCTGTACCTCGGGTGCGAGGGGGAAGACGCTTGGATAGGAGGTCCAGGGGTGTCCATGTTGACCTTGAGAAGTTTCTTTAGAGCTAGGAGATCCAGGGGGGGAATGCCTGCTTCTACTTCAAGAGATGCTGTGGGAGTAGTTTTAAGGGCGCCGGTAATGAGTAGCAGGGCTTGTCTGTGTAGCGCTCGCACAGGGGCAAGGGAGGATAATTCGGTATTGCACCAGGCCGGAAGACCGTAAAGGATACTCGAGTATAGAAGACTTAAGACAAGCATCCTAAGTTTGTTAACTTCGATATTCGGGAGGAATGAAATGAGTTTGCGGAGTCTGCCGATAATGCGGTTACCTTTCGCTGCGAGGTGGGCTGCATGCTTCGACCAATTTAATTTCGAGTCATAAATTAGGCCAAGGTACCGGACGTCATTTTTAGGGCTTATGACTTCGTTATTCCAGATTAACGCCGTGTCCTCTACCGTTCGTTTCCTCGAAAAATGTATGATGTCTGTCTTGCTTTTGGAGAAGATGAAGCTTAGTTTCTTTCCCCACTTTTCCATTGATTTTAGGGCGTTTTGGAGTATTTTCACTTTTATCCTGCTAGATGAGCCTGTGATTGCTAGGAGTAGATCGTCGGCGTAAGCCAGAGTGGTTATCCGCTTTTGCTTAAGCAGGCGGAGTGCATCGTCAATGTAAACCAGGAAAAGGATCGGAGAAAGAGGGGAGCCCTGGGGAACTCCTTTGCTCATCCAGAACGTATCACTCAAGGCTGGGCCATTTATGACAAAGCCCGTGCGGTTCGCAAGGAAGCTGCTAATCCAGTTAGACAAGTAGGCCGGTAGTTTTTTCTTTTTTAACTTCTGAAGGAGTTGTTTGTGTTTAACGTTGTTGAAGGCCCCTTCAATATCAAGGAGAAGTGCCGTTGTTACTTTGGTTTTGTCAAAGCCGTTCAGAATTTTGTCGGATAGCGCTGTCATGGCATTTGTCGTGGACTTCCTGGGACGAAAGGCCATCTGGTTCGCTGAGAGTAAATTGTTGGCTTCAAGGAGGTCCCGGATCCTCGTTGCCATGATTTTTTCGAGAATTTTGCCTAGGCACGACAATAGGGCAATCGGTCTGTAGCTCGCATGAGTAGCGTAGTTGGTTTTGCCTGGCTTAGGGATAGGCAGGATTTTTGCAATCTTCCAGGGAGTTGGGAAGTGTCCTAGTGTTATGCTTGCGTTGAATATCCCTGAAGCGAGAGCCCCAATTGAGATCCATGTTTTTTTAATAAGAGTAGGTTGGATGAGGTCTACACCTGGGGCTTTTAGGGAGAGAGGTGGTCAACTACGGCTGTGACTTCTGGGAGGGTAATTTTGTGTAGGGCCTCTTGCCTTGGGATTGGTCTTTTTCGTACGCGTGAGGGTACTTTCCTGGGTATGGTATTCGTGGGTGTATTTAAGTGTCCGTCTAGTAATTTCGTCGCAAGGTGGTTGAGTTTGTCTTTTTCGCTAGCGAAGGCCCTTCCGTTTGAGTCCCGAAGCAGGTCCAATGAGCCTTTAGAGGTGGTCTCTCTGCCCTTCCTGTCCAGGTTCCATAGTATTCTCGGATCGGGTGTTGACAGTCTGTTCTCCCAGTATTTTTCCCTCGTTTGGCGGCATGAGTTTTTGTATTCATTTCTGGCATCCTTCCATAGTCTTTCATTACTAGGACTAGGGTAGGTTCGGTAGGCTCTTAATTTCTTTGCCACTTCTTTCCTTAGGGATTTAAGTGTCGCGTTCCAAAATGGGTTCTTTTTATTCGAAAGATTAATTTTGGGTATAAGCTCTGTGGCCGTATCGATGATAATTTTCGTTAGTAATTCCGCTGCCCTGTCGATTTGATCAATAGAGTCGAGGTCAGTCAATTCTTTCCCTGCATCTGTTAGTTTCCTTTTAAGCTCTGCGTTGATTATTTTCCAGTCGGTCTTCCTGTAATTCCATGCGTGTTCTGGGGTTTTCTTAATTGGGGCTAAAAAACGTAAGGAGAATGCGTCGTAGTCTGATAAGTTGGGGAAGGAATCGTTGTTAAGTGGGGTCAGCTGAATTTGGTTTGCGATCTCTGCTGAAGCGAAGACGAGATCTAGGGTGGAGGACTCCCCTTTTTCGTTGTGAAAGGTCGGGTTGTTCCATTCGTTCACTAGTACTAGGTTTTTCTCTGTGATGAAGTCATAGAGTTGAGTTCCTGCTTTGTCAGGGGTTTTATTTTCCCAGTACCAGTGATGGGCGTTAAAGTCGCCGAATATGACGGTGGGGTAGGTGTTTTCGTTCAGTTGGTTCCATATTTCTGTGAGAAGCTCTAGGGTATCACTCGTGTGTCGCCTATAGGCACAAACTATTGTAATGGGGGGGGGGGGTAGATTCTCTGTATGTAGTTTAGAGATAGAGTATAGTTGTTGTATTGTCTGGGTTTGCAAGTGAAATGTGTTTGGCTTCTTGTAGCATACCAGTCCTCTATACTCTGTTTGTGGCATAATTGGGTCATATCCTTGGTGCTGGTGGATCGTAATGTTAGAAGGGGTTCTAGTATGTAGACTGCCTTTGCTTCGCGGTCTCTTGCTTCTCTCAATGTTTCAGAGAGTTGGAAGGAACTTTTTCGTATGTTATGGAAGATAATGTTCGCTCCCCTGTTATTTTCGCGTTGACCTGGCTGGTTTGCGCTGGTTATGTCCTGTGCGTCATTGCCCACTTCCCTACTCATGCCTGAGAAGCCACCAGTGCAGTCTTGGGTTGTAGTTTCTGCAGGGCCTCGGTCCTGGTTGGGCATGACCTGTCGTAAGCCCCGTGGTTGCCGCGGCAGTTGGCACATTTCAGCTCCTTGCTACAACAGGCATTTCTCGTGTGTTCCGCAGACGCACATTTCGCGCAAGTAGGGATCGGGCGTTTGCAAGCAGGTGCCATGTGACCAAAAGCGAGGCAGTTGAAGCACTGTATTAAGGGGGAGTGTCTTACGTCCTCGATTTGAACCACCCTGTTGAATGCGAGCAATCCTGCAACCTCGATCAGTCTGCTTTTCTCCTCCGCGTTCGAGCAGACGTACCAGATTGACCCGAACTTCTTTGTGCTGTTCGGGTTCAGCCATTTAGCTTGATCCGCCGAGAAGTTTACTCCGAGTGCTGAGTTTTTTTCCGACAAGTGGATGCAAATCGTGTGGAGGTCTAGATCTCGTGGCAGCTGATGGATAACCAGCCGTCTTTGACGTTGTCGAACGACAGTTTTCACCGGCCCGAGACGGGTAAGAGTGGTCTCCTTTAACAGATTACCGACCTCTTGTCTTTCATTCGCACTTTGGAAAGTCAGGAACAGGTCACCAGACAGGGATTTGTTGACCAGGATAGGGATTGGTGCATTGGGTTATTTTTCCCTGATGTCTTCCTCCACCATGGTTAACAGGTCTCTCTTCGGAACCGTCAGGTTCCGTTTCGATGCGTTCTGTTGTTAGACTATTAGTGTAAATTGGTCTTCAGGACGGGTTATTGGGTTTGAGTTGTTGGGCTTGGAGTTTGGGATCGATTCTGCGGCCTGGGTTGGGTCTTTCTCAGGGATCTTTGAGGTTTTTTTTATTGCGCTTGACCACCTGTGCGGAAGAGACTTCTTCCGTGGCCGTGTTTTCTTTCTGGAGTTTTAGAGCGCTGAGCTCTCTCAGTAGATCCGGGATCCACGTTCCTTGTGTGCGGATGATTTCGGTGAGTCAAGTTATTTCCTGGATCAGGACCGATTGGTTTTCTTTGATAGTGCGGACCGTGTTCGCGACGTACTCGAATTTGTCTACGTAAATTTCATCAATGGAAGAAGACCGAGTACGCATAGTTCTATCAGCGCCGCCTGGTGATTGAGTACGGGTTCTTTTAGTGGGTTTATTCCTGCATGATGGGCAGGTCTTGACCCTCGGGTGTTCTTTCTCGAATTGTTCGCTGCAGCTTCCGCAGATTGCTACGTTTGGATTTTGCGTGTCCATAGCTTGGCTAATAGCTTGCTCGTTGTCGGTTGGGGGGGCTGGGGTGAAGGTGGGTTCATCTGGTGGCTTGGGTTCACGCGTATCCATGGTGATCAATTACGTCACTATGCGCGGCCGAACTGTTATTTTGTAAGAAATTGGACTAGGGAGGAATTAACTACGCACGCACTAAACTTGAGAGCGGAGAGGAGCACTATGTGGACAGCGAGTTTTTAAACCAGAGTGAAACAGCCCGGTTAATTGAGCCGAATGAATAGTCTAGTGTTTGATGTTAATCACGTATGGTGTATCACATACAAATTTACTGTTTGGATAGGGTTGGACACCAATTTCGAATGACTGTTTGACAGAATGTAACCAGTACGATAACTGACACTAAAAGATTTTTATATTTATGCACAGATGGCTTGGATAAATGTTAAATTTTCCGGGAACTAGGTTTCACGTCTGACTAGGCGGGAAACCGGTGGCGCCCTCCGAGAAATTTAATTGAACAGCATTTTTGTTGAACAGAATTCTTATTGAATAGAATTTTTATTAAACAGAATTTTTGTTGAACGGAATTTTTATTAAATATTTTTGTTGAACAGAATTTTTTAACATAATTTTTATTGAAAAGAATGATTTTTTAACAAATATTTTCTTCTATTGCCTCCCTGTGGTAGATAAAAATTTATTGGTTATATTACAGTAAACCAAACAGTAATGTACATTGCGAAGTTTTAATTACAAATAATGGTTACACAAAACTAAGCTATTCTGTCTAATTAAATAAAAAGTTTTTTTTCGCCTGATTTGCCAGTCTTACTTGCCGAAACGTTTGCATGCTATTTTCAGAGTGGTGACTAGGCTTTCAACGCATTTCTATATAGGTTATGCTTTACTTTCAAACTTCCTAATACAATGTCTGAATATGTATAATAAATACTACACGCAATTAAACAGTAAAACAGCACTCTAAAAGAAAAGTATCATTTAATCCACTTTCCGAATTTTTTTTCATAATAATTTTCCCAAAGTTTTTTTGAACTTCAGTAATTTGCGATATTTAAGAGCAACTGTGCTTTTTCACTGGTATCGGTTATGTATAGTTAGATATTTTTTCCTTATGATTGCCTGGTGTCACAATGGATCCCCTTAGCTGGACTGGCAGTCAGCTCGTGAGTATTGCAAAAAGTATGGAATGGATTTGGCAGCAATCAAGAACAACGCCATCTACACGAGCCTGGTTCGCTCTTTTAGAGACATCTTGACGAAGAACTGTAAGGCAAAGGTGGAAAGAGGAACACGTGTTTTAAAGCTTGATTTGTTCGCAGGGATTCGCTCCGTCGATGTCTGGCTCGGGGGATCGGACCTGGACAGCGAAGGCAAGTGGTACTGGGTCAACGACAAAGACCCGGTCACGTGGGCCAAATGGGCTCGCAGAGAGCCAAACAATAGATTGGGGAAAGAGCACTGCATGCGTCTAACGAAACGTGGCTTCAGGTTCGAATTCCACGATTACTCATGCAGCAGCAAAGTGCCCTTCGTTTGTGAACAAGCGCTCAATTGAAACGACCCAGGCTGTTATAAAACCTCAATTGTCCTTAATTATTTCTAAATACTGTACTTTTTATGCTGGGTAGTAGGCTTAACGGTAGTTTGAATTGATGTACTGTTCGTACCGTGTTGCTTATACAGTGCATCGAGCTGCTGAGGGTACGATACGAAATAGTCAAATGGAAAAATAAATTTTAGCATGAATGCTTCCATAGTAAAAAATCGTATCGGTGTCCTGTTATATGTGAAAGATAAAAATTTCGTGACAATGAAATGTCTATGAAATGTCCGTGAAAATTACCTAAATGGCAAGTTTGCTTGTTGCCAACCAGCTCCCCAAATAAGAAATACTTTTGGAAAGTTGTCAGGTTGTAAAAGAAACGATTGAACAACACAATGCATGCGTTACTATAAAACGAGTGTTGTTTTTTGGAGCGACAATATTTAATGGCAAAGAAGCAGCCACTAATAAGAGTCCGATCATGTCCGCCTTACATATAATACAATCGTTGTAGCAAGTGACGACGCTTTTCCTCCATGGTCACTGTCAGACACGTGAAAATTCGCAACTGAGTGTTGGCAATGCAAATTGTGCCCTTGAAAACCGTACTAATGGCGTTTTCCTTTGGAACAACTGGGTGGCATTTTAGCGCTGAACCAGGAACTGGGTTTTATCCAACTATATCCAGCCTGTACCAAACCAGAGTTTCCAAAGGAAAAACAGCCGGGAAGAGAGTTTAAATCAGGGTTGTACCGATTTGAACTTCACCCGGATTTAAATCGGATTGAAGACCATTTTTATAACATGCTAAGGCTTGAGAAATTTTCACAAGCTCATTTTGAAGTGAGTTGACATTGAACTTGACCTTAAAGGCAACC
>JAHZNP010000883.1:0-33424 GCA_020615345.1 Triops cancriformis
CCCAAACCAGAATTTTGGTGTGGTACAGGGCTGTAACCCCCCCCCCCCCCCCCGAACCAAAATCCTGGATACGGGCCTGGGTACCGTACCTTAAGATAGTCCTTTAAGATACGGGAAGCAGAAAGACATTTTAGCAATGCCGTTCATTTGTTCTCCATTCTTGAAAAAAAATAACAGATAACTCTCCTACGAATGTCGTTGCGAATTCTTTTTGCTTCTCACAATTCTTACGTAGTGTCGAGTCTTAAATCTGACACAAGCCAGATTAGACAGGTCTGTCCGAACCCTGGATTTCCGTAGTATTCGGTTAAAGGCAGTAAACTTGTGCGACATTAGGAAATAGATAGAAGATGTATGTATTGTTTAACTCAAGCCATTATATCCCAGGTGCTGGTTACGTATGTATGTTACTGTGCACAGCCGTAAAAAGCGACCCAAGTAAATGGCCCCGTGCTAACGCCACAACAGCCAAGTTCCATCGCCCTATTTTAAAGAGACAATGCTTACAAACCTAGCATAACCTCAATTCACCTCGAGTTTAAAAGCTGTTTATATCGTTATCCAATGCAGTGTTGTTAGCATAGGGCCGTTTACTTGTATTTTTTTTTCCAAGAATGCTGTACAGTAATGAGCAAAAAAACTGTACTTGCCAAATCACAGAGGTCTAATTAAGCCTCTAGAGGCTGATTAACTTTCATTAAGGGGTGAAAGGGCTTTGTCAATCGTTTACGAAGTGAAACGCCGACCGCGAATTTTGAAAGCAAATTTCGCCTTTTGAGCAAAAGTTCTGACTGACATATCTAAATTGGTTGGAAGAATAGACGCTATTCATCAAGGAAAGCAACTATGTTTACAAAGGCCACTTCAGCGCAGTAAATAGCAAAAAGGCTTAACTGTCGAACAAAAATGCCCGGTCTATCTTTACAAGAATTGCGACGTTCATCTTTACAAGAATTACAAGAAATGTGAGCCAAACAACAGTTAAATAACATTTTGTTTCAAACTTAATCTTCGCGGTCTACCTTTTTGTATGGACAGGGATTGGTTGAAGCTTCAAGCCCCATCACCCTTTAATGAAAGTAAATCAGCCTTGAGAGGCCTAATTAGACCTCTGTGAATTGGCAAGTACAGGTTTTTGGCTCATTACTGTACAATACACTGCTTCCCGTTCCTACAGCAGCACAAGCGCAACTCAGTGCGGGTATCGTGACGTTCGCTTTCAGAATGATGAAGAATACTATGTAGAAGGCATTGAACAGTCAAATTTTAACACCGGATATGTATTTATAAGCAAGAGCATTAGTCCCTAATTTTAATAGCTGTTTCTATCTTTCAGAGTACAAGCGCCACACTCACTGGCTGTGTTCCCTGTACCCAACCAAGCCAAGAGACGCCCGAAGCGCCTCAACCTGATGCAGAAGATCCAGCGTTCCGCGTGCCCGTTATTGACTTGTCGCGGTTCAACCCAGACGATTATCCTATTGAAGATTGTGATGAGCGCGCCCGTCAAGAACGCGCCCGTGAAATCGCTGAAGGAGTAGATCCTCCTCCTGGTTACCGTCCTCAAACGTATTCCTCCGACAGTCCTTTGTCAAGCCCAGCAGCCGCGTCCGCAGTGTCGTCGCCTTCCAGCGTGGTGCCCGCCAATCAGTTTAATTTTAGTCCCCAGCACCTGTCGTTACTTTACAACAGCAACGAACTCAATCTAGACAATCTCTCAGCCTTATTCCACAATTCGTTAACCCTGATTGGTTCTTCTTTCTACGCCTCGAACGCGCTGTCAACACATGTCAATATCGATTGGCGTTTGCTTCCCACGCATCTTTATCATCCCCCAGAACTCTGTGATATTCTTTCCTCGTCGACCGCCCCCGCAACTACTGGCAGCCGTGGGGTGCATACGCAGGTTGACTACATCCATTGTCTCGTCCCCGATTTGTTGGATATCACACGTTGTTCCTTCTATTGGGGGAAAATGGACCGGTACGAAGCTGAGAAGCTTCTCGAGAATAAGCCGGATGGAACGTTTTTGCTGCGGGATTCGGCACAAGAAGAGTATCTCTTTTCCGTCTCGTTTAGGAGGTACGGGCGGTCGCTGCACGCGCGGATAGAACAGTGGAATCACAAGTTCAGCTTTGATTCGCACGACCCAGGAGTGTACGCGTCGTATAGTGTTTGCGGCCTGATCGAACATTACAAAGACCCCAATTGTTGTATGTTTTTCGAACCTATGCTAACACTACCTTTACACAGGTCGTTTCCGTTCGACTTGCAACATTTGTGTCGGGCGGTCATTACGAATCGTACTACCTATGACGGAATTAATGCTCTCAAGATACCGAAACCCCTCAAAGCATACTTAAAAGAGTATCACTACAAGCAGCGTGTACGTGTTCGGAGGTTAGATGTGGATCATTGATGGGGTCTTTTTCAAAATACTTGTAGGAGTTTTTGTTGCATATACTGTATGATACGTTTTGTTTATTTAGTCATTTGAAAGGCTGTTTCGCGTAAAGAGCAGAAGATGTGAAAACTTTCTTACCGTGTTGTTAATTTCTACGCCATTTTACTGTATCGTGTTGGAAAATCCTCGTTCCCAAAATACATTGGTCTAATTAGACCTACTTGGACACGTTAGTTTCGATGAGTGTATAATATGTCTTTTCCATTCATTGTCCATGATACCATTTTTGCTACATTGAGAAGATTGATTTGAATAGATTATAAGGGCAAGGTCAGAACGGGTAGTTTCACGTATTCGTTCCTGACTTGGACTACTCTTTTCAATATTGGAAGTCAAAAACAAAAGCAGAGTATGAAAAAGGAAATTATTAGCTAAGATCTTGTACGTAGTGGACACCAGTGCGGAAATTACGGGAATCGTGTTTACATAAATCGTGACCACCTAAGCTGGAGTCTACATAGCAATTTATTGTCACGTTTAGATATCTTTAATTGTACTTGAAGTGAAAATAGCCAGTAAAATATAGTTAGCTTTTCTTTCAAAAAAGTTCACATAAACGCAGAAAACATGGGGACAACGCTAACAGTAACCGGGGGTGTTCCCAATTGGGAACGATGATACGCTTATCATTATTGTTCAGGTACCATTGGAGATAAGATGTTCATTGTTTTTCCGAACTTTATTATACGAGCTCCTTTGCTAAACCCACGGTAAGAACTCACTACTTTTATTTTCTGTGATTTTTTTCCGTTTTTATTCAAAAGAATATTGAAGTTTCACTCCAATACAAAATATCCAGAAATTAAACAAATAATGGGACCGAAAAGAAAAAAAACACTTAAATAACTTATATATCTGCTCTAAAAAATTACATAAGCTCTATAAAAAGAGCTCTGACATAACCGAAGTAAAAACTCTGAAAGTGTTGTTCCCATTTAGAAACAGTCGCGCCTAATGGGTGGAGCGAAAATTAACGTACATAATATAGAATGAACACGGCTTGCTCTTTAAATATTGTTAGTCCTTTATAACTAGACTCCGTCTTTCTTTCGTAAAAAAAATCTGTAAAAGAGATCTAGCGCTTTCGATGTTCTAAACCCTACGAAATGCGAAAAATACATGTTCTGGTAAAATGCCTATTTCCCAAATATTCTTGTTATTTTATATTTACCACGTAAAAAGCTTCAAAAAATAATATGCTTTATTATAAAGCCTACACATAATTTCAAATGAACCAATTTCGCCGAATTCTATTTATTGTAGTTGATTTCAAGCAGGTAAGCATTTCATGTCCATAAAGGGACATTTTTAAAACGGGCAAAAGAATTCTCCAGAGCTCCCACAAGCTTTCCGTACCCACCGCTTGAGTGCTAGTGAAGGTTACAAATGGTGGTGGATTTGTTTACACTCTGACTTGCAAAGTTACGTGCGAATCAGCAAATATCGTGGTATCTAGTTGCCATCGTACATTCTTAATTGAATTGAAATCCAAATTGGTAACATTTGCACAAAATGGTCGTCAACACAATCCCAAGGACCAAGGCTTTTGTCTCTAGAAGCAAACCGGCTGAGATTAGGGGCAGCAATATAAGCGCAGCCAAAGGTAAAGAATACAATGGGTAACCGGTGTCGATTAATTTAACTTATGATGGACATTGTCTTCTCTCTAAAGCTGTTGCCGATGCCGTCCGTACGAGCTTGGGCCCAAAAGGCATGGATAAAATGGTATACTAATAATGAAGTTGTGATAACCCAAATATTTTAATGTGGATTACTTTTAGATCCAAGCGGGCAACGGAGAAGTAACCATCACCAATGATGGAGCTACCATCCTGAAACAGATGAATGTCATGCACCCAGCAGCTAAAATGGTTAGTTTATCACATAATCGAGATTGTGGAATTTATCACTTCTTGTTTTTAGCTTGTTGAATTATCGAAAGCGCAAGACGTTGAAGCTGGAGACGGCACAACCAGTGTTGTTGTTCTCTGTGGTAGTTTCTTGGAAGCTGCTATGAAGTTACTCGACAAGGGCATTCATCCTACTACAATTTCTGAAGCTTTCCAGCGAGCCGCGAACAAATGTGTAGAAATACTAACCAATATGGCCATTCCTTTAGACTTGGCTGATCGTGACAGTCTGCTCAAGAGTGCTATTACCTCCCTGTGTTCCAAAGTATGTTAACAAAATTACGTATTGAATCTCACTTTAAAATTTTGTCTGCTTTTTGTAGGTAGTTTCTGAACATTCTTCGTTGCTAGCCCCAATTGCCGTTGATGCTGTTCTACGAGTGATTGACCCTGCGCGAGATTTCAATGTCGACCTACGAGTATGTTTCGCAAAGTCGATATGTGTTGCCTATCTGTGAACTTAGTATGTTATTATAGGATATTAAAGTCATTCGTAAACTTGGAGGAACTGTCGAAGATACGGAACTCATTGACGGATTGGTACTTGATCACAGGCCAGCGGGAGCAGGCGTATCTAAAGTAGAAAAAGCCAAAATTGGTCTTATCCAGTTTTGCATTTCACCTCCTAAGACTGATGTAAGTATTCACTTACCGCGTGTCGAGCAATCTGATAAAAAACATTGCAATTTACAGATGGATAATCAAGTGGTAGTATCTGATTACGCCGCGATGGATCGTGTCTTGCGCGAAGAACGTGCTTATATATTAAACGTCGTCAAGCAGGTCAAGAAAGCTGGTTGCAATGTCCTTCTTGTCCAAAAGTCCATTCTCAGGTACCCATGAGTCTTAGTTTATGTTTAGTTCATGGTGTGTTGTACTTGTATATGTACAAAACTGTACTGAAATATTTTTATTCCATTTTTAGGGATGCTGTCAGCGATTTGGCGTTACATTTCCTCGACAAGATGAAAATCATGGTGATTAAGGACATTGAACGCGAAGATGTCGAGTTCGTCTGCAAAGTAATAACGCGAATGTTTAACCTTACGCATTGTTGACGTGTCGTCTGTATAGACTCTGGGATGCCGCCCGGTTGCAAGTTTGGACCATTTCCTACCTGAGCATCTTGCGTCAGCTGACTTGGTAGAAACTGTCCAAGCTGGCTCCACAAAGGTGGTCAAAGTTACTGGCATTCAGTCGCATGGCAAAACCGTTTCCATTATCGTTCGTGGCAGTAACAAACTAGTATTAGACGAAGCCGCTCGGTCGCTTCACGACGCACTTTGCGTTATTCGTTGCCTCGTAAAGAAAAGGTGAAGAAGGAAATTGAAGGGTAGTGCCTTATTTTACTCTGGAATTGTAGGTATTTGATTGCTGGCGGAGGAGCGCCTGAAATCGAATTAGCCTACCAACTCTACCAACAAGCAATGGCCTTGCCCGGTGTTGACGCTTATTGCTTCCGGTGAGATCAAATATTCCATTGATTTTTATTTATTTATTGTTTCGTGCGTTTGTGCGCCCAGGTGTTTAGTGTATTTTGCTATTCTGTTTCTCCTTTCCATTAATCTGCGTCGATTTTAGTGCATTTGCTGAGGCGCTGGAGGTTATCCCCTCAACTTTGGCTGAAAACGCGGGTCTCAATCCCATTGCTACGGTCACTGAATTGAGAAACCAACATGCTCAAGGCGAAAAAGCGGCTGGGATTAACGTGCGAAAAGGAGCCATTACGAACATTCTGGAGGAGAACGTAGTCCAACCCTTATTGGTGTCCACGAGTGCTTTAACCTTGGCGGCGGAAACTGTGCGGTGTATCCTTAAGATTGATGATATCGTAAGTTTCCTTTTTTTATGCGTAAAAAAATGAAGACGAATTTTTCGTTGTTAAAATCTCTTTTTAAGTTTAATCAAAGATCGCCTTGTTAATTCTTGCCTTGTTTCTCGTTTATTTTCCGTATAAAGGTAAATACCATCCATTAAATTCCGAGGAAACTACAGCCGTTTCGTCACGGACTTGCATTGGAGTTTAACAACTTTATTTACCGCGCCTATTAATTTGTTTTGCCTAACGCACCCCAGCTGTCCCGTAAGGTACTTTGATACCTTACTTATCGCCTGTCTTTTGTGCTTCTCCTTTGGACTCACACTGGATGACACAGCGAAACTGTCCGTTTTACAATATGTTCATGTGCTGAGAATAAAAGTCGCATTGCGTACAACTAAAAGTATATGCAAAATAGATGTATTTATTGGCAAGCCATTTACATGCCATCTGTTATATTTAGCCGAGAATTTTTAGTCTGGTTCTCATTAAAAGATTTTTGCTATACTGGCAAACAAGGGCAATCGTTTAATTGTTGAAAGCCATAAAGGCTTTATTTACATAGGAAGCCACAGCAGTAGTTTTTAGAAATCCCGCGGAAATTCTAAAATGGGTATTGGCACTTTTTCCATCCCAGCCTGTATTCAAGTATATTAAAAAATTGGTTGACCTAGAATCCTTATTCTCACCCACTTGCTTCGCTCAAAATTCTATATTGCTGCCGAAATTCTGTTTTTCTAATAGTTGTTTGCATATTTTCTAACTTGCCTTAAAGCTCTCTGTCCCATTTCTTACCGCCTTTTATAACCGTTTCTGTGGGAACTTACACAGGACATCTCGGAAAATTCTCCCGTTAAAAGCAGAAAATTCTACGCAAAATAGTGAATTTTTTAACTCGTTGTTGTGCTTTGCGGTACTTCCCAATGCGATCTAAAAGCAAAAATTTCGTAATTTTTAAATTTCCCTCGAAAAAATGCGACTTCCCCAGAAAATTCCTGTTTCCCATTGGTGAAAATTCGAAAAAGTGGGTGTGGTCACGTTTCGAAGCTGGAAAGACCTTTTCTGGGTTATTTTCCATAAGAAACAATGTTGAGCAAAGGGGTACCCCCTTCAGAAAACGCGAAAAACTGAACTCCTCCTTCCTTCCCTTCCTTGCTCCTCCCTGAGCCGGTTCCTATACATCGTGCTCGCTCCTGCCCTTCCTGTTCCCAAGGAGCTAGGTTTCCCGAACCACTTGGTACAGACTGGCCAGATGTAAGCACGATAGACAGGAAACGAGCCAGGGAGAAACTCGGATTTGGAAAGGATGGAGGAGTAAGTACTATATCCCGAAGCGCCTGAAATTTTTCATATAAAATAACCAGCTGTCGAGGGGATTTGAACCTGCGACCTCACGGTTGCGATGTTAACCGCTTAGACCACTCGGCAAAATTGTTCTGTATTGTATGTCAAAAAGTCCGCTAATAGATAGTGCTGACATAGGAAGGGCCATGAGACGAACATTTTTCAAACAAATCCTGAAGTCCAGCTAAAAGTGTTATGGACATGGTATTGGTAGGGAGGTGTTCCTGTTTCTGATTTTTTAAATAAAAGTTGTTGACTGATTTTCGTATTACTTCGAAATATCCCTGTTTCAATTGATCTCATCATCGGCTCTGTTTACGCGAATCCGTTCCGAGTTCTCCTTGTGCGGTAGAGAAATAACATCAAATGTGAAACACTACGAATAAAATATTAGAGTATACTTTTAGTGACGAAGTTTGTCTAGTAAAAAAAATGTAAAAATATGTAGCTCAGTTTACACACAAAACTTTTATTTACAACATTGGTCATGCATAAAAATTATAATAACAAATCAAACGAAACAAACGGAATTGCGATAGAAGAAACAAGTTAACAATCATTTTAAAAAATTGAGGATACTAATGGGGCTCGCTGTGACATTTCTGCATTGTAGTAACGGGACATCACTGCATATGTCGAAGCTCATTTACTCTTAAGCATCACCACTTCGTTACTTTCACTTCACAGCAATCCACACGGAAACTACGAAATGATAGACACCCACCGCTGTACTCGCACGTCTAGAAATTGGAATCACTTCTTTAAAAAGTTTGTTTTCGTAACGAAATGACAACGCGGACGAAATCACCAAACACGAATGACAACGTCCAACAAGAGAATATATGAACAGTGAAGTCACTATTTGAGAGTTATCACACAATTCAAACTAGAACACAGCATTAGCAATTCATCAAATGTCCTTTTGCGTCAACAGTGCTTCTCCAGCAATGCAGTATCTTCTATTTTACCGATTAACTTGTTTTGAGACTCCTGCACACTCAAAGAAGAAATTCCTTTCGAGAATAAACACCACGAAACATGGCACAAATTTGTTTCTGGATCCCAGACATGATCCCAAATCCTATGATTATTTATGAAACAAGACGTAGCACAAATTCTCTTTCCATTAAGTACATGTATGTTTGTGCAGCGGAGCTACATTAAGCTTCGCGCCCTATTTACAACATTGTCCAACGCAAACTCGGCTACAAGAGCCTCAAGCCTTCTTACTGCAGCGATTTCCTCTTGCAAGCAACTTTGGCGCTGAGGTGGCCGTAATGAATAACTTGAAATGTTTCACTGTAAATTCTGGCTGGCAAAGGTTAACCGACAATATTACCCGTCGTTTCGTTCCTCTAGTAGTTTGTCGCCAATAATACTTGGTGCTGAAATACTTCATCAGTAGGATTGGCACTGCAGTTTAAGTGATTATTTGGCATACGTTGTAAATGAAACCTACAGAAAAGTACGCGTTCATTTTTACTACGCTTTTACCATAGCTTAATTTACTAGAGATCCGTGTTAAGAGACAATAAGAGGAGTAATTACTTGGTGAAGTCCCCTTTACAAGCAAGCCAGGGTTTTCGGTCAATTGCGTAGTGCAATGGTTTGGAAACATCCATAGACACAAGACTGGGCGTACCAGCTCCCCAACCTCGAGTTAATAGCTTGCGCGATCTATAAAAACAACACACTAGTTCATTTTTCTTTCTTTTAAATCATCTGTTTATGAAGATATACTGATCGTAGCAACATTGTTGGGCGGCTAGTCCGGCTTTATCAATGGGCGTCAGAGATCGAATGCAGTAGGCAGCACCAGGACGGTATACATCTAAACGTTCGGTTTCTAAATTTACATCTCGCCATCGAAAATGTCTGCGGTGGCGGGAATCATAGATCCGATCCTTGTAAACCACTTGCGAAGGGTACACACAGGGACACGAGGGTAGTTGAGAAAAGACTCGGGTAATAATGGGTTCTGCTGAACGTTCGCAATCTAGCCATCGCCCACACGAATCTGGGTCTTCTCGTACATATAACAATTGGTAAGCTTGTTCTGCTGTTAAGCTACATTATACCTAAATGACGGGTAACAGTTCTGATGTCATTTGACAGCTTGGCATTCTTAGCTACGAGAGGACGGACTTCTGTAGGTAAAGCTTCGTTTTCCTGGGGGTCCAACATCAAGATATACAATTATTAGCATACTCGTGCGATACACTGACAATTCTGACTAAAATAAAACAACTGTTATTAAAAAAGTCTATGTAAACAGTTTCGAAGATGACAAAGTGCGGGCGTCCACGAACCTGACGTAACTATTGAAAAGCTAGAGTTATAGGGCTGAATTATAGCGTTTCCAGTGATCGTTTCATTGAATTGTCGAGGTTAGTTTTGTCCGTTACATTGTAGGTTCCTTTTATAGTTAACCGATTTTTTAAAATGTTTTCTGTTCATATATTGTTCATATATACTATCTGTCGCAAGGTAACCTCTGGTTTTGCCCAAAGCTTCCAGAAATAAACTTATAGACGTTACCTCTTCTCGTCCCAAAACTTAGGGAAGTTAAATTACGGAAAACTGTCGAAATTTATAATGAAACGTGTCGACAGATTTCAGGATAGTGTTCAAGATAAAGACTCCGCGATAATTTAGGAAGACACTGAGCACATGTAGGTTTACTTAACGTGAAAGGCGTCCTACCAATTTGCAAATGGAAAATAAGTTGACCCTATTTATGTGTATGGGTTGGGAGTGTTTAATGTATACGTCTAGTACTTACCGTAGAAAGACAGAAGGCACATTGAAACCAAGTACTCCAAGCTCGGCTATCCACTTCATCCAACGCCGTGAATAATCGTTGAAGTTCATCCATCTGAGTCTGTGAAGCGCCCATCCAAGCGTTTGGATGTTTTTTGCAACGAAACAATTCGCTGGTTCCATTTCTTATGGTTGGGGTTTGTGCTTTTGCATAAGAATGTTTGTTTAAAGGTTTGTTGTTAAAACGAGGAAATTCCGTACTAGTCTGGGTACGAGCACCCACGGTGCTCGGGGAGGAGGGAGATTTTGGTCGAGTTCGGGGGGTACTTGTTATACCTGTGGGTACGGTGCCAGCAATATCCCCGCCGAGAAAAACTGCGTCTCGATGTGTTTTACAGGATGGATTCATTTGTGCTGCATTTAACAAGGATACTGGCAAATAAAGGTGGATGAAAGACGTCGTGTCACGTAAGACATTTTTCGACTTGGATGAATCAACTTGTACAGGTTGCAACTTGAAATGAGTACTTTCTATGCCAGCCGCAACAGTCGTACCGTGTACCCAGCCGTGTTTTCCTAATGATTTACGCCGAGCTCTGCTGCGTTTGTTCGGGCGTTGGAAAGCTACTGTTGAACTAGATGGGGGACGGGAGAGCTCGATTTGAACGTTAATCTGCAGCGAAATAGGTTCTGAGTGCATTCTCTGGGTGGCTTGGGAATGGTGTTTATCATAGGTGCATGCTGTGGAGTGCTCCTTGTGGTTTTTGTTTTTATTACGGTAGGAGGTAGTAGCGTTTACACTCCTTTGATCAGAGGGCGTTTGTAGCTTCGTCCGTCTCTCTGCCTTCTTCTTATGCTTCTTAGATTCCTTGGGGAGTTTGTTGATCGTCGAAGATAAAGGAGAAGAGTGTTTGTGAGTACGGCTGGGGTTCTTCTTGCTTAATGGCGGATGATGAATACTACTAACTCCGTTCGCAAGCGGCTCCTGCTGAAAGCTACCGGATGCGTAGTTGAAAGGTAGGCTTGAATCGTTGGAGAACTTGAACGTCACGGGATCCAACACTTCCGGCTTCCCTTCACTCTGAGAACGATAGTCGCGAATACATTTGCAGATTCATTGTTTAACAGAAAAATAATACAAAATAGTTTAACCTCAACATAAAAACATATATTGTACAAGCAAAATATAATAAAAGCAAAAAATAAAAGAATCTATCCAAACTTTTTGGAAGAAATAAGTCGGCTGATTTTAATGCTAAATTCTACATTTCAAAACTTTTTAGAAGCTTTTCAAAGCTTTTTAGCTTTTAAATACTGGTGCGAGATGATTCGTATCACTAACGATTTGTATCAGGCCACCTTTCACTAAACTTTTGCTAGTCGTAGCAGTTGCCATTCGTATCAGGGAAAATTCGACTCGCATCAGAATACTAGCATTACTTTTGCTAACCTAACTTAACCTAACAACTTAAATTAACCTAACCTAAATTAGCCAAACCTAATCTAACTTAACTTAACCTTCCCGATACTAATACGAGATACCAATTTTCCCTGATATGAATGGCAACTGCTACGAATAGGAAAAGTTTAGTGAAAGGTGGCCTGATTATGAGTCGTTAGTGATCCGAATCATCCAGTCCCCTTTCAATACTGGATAACCTGTAGAAATAAGATTTCGAAGAAATAATTCCTGAGTTCTATGTTTATTTCCCTTGATAATCACCCTGAATCTGAATTTTCATGGTTTAAGTGTATTGAAAGTGAACACGTACAGTTCAGTGCGTACAGATGCGTAGTAAATAGTGTTTTAACTTTTCCGCGTGCTAGATAGGAGACCTACTACCTTTTTTCAGATTCAAGGCTTTGTGCTAGTCACTGGCTACTCAGACGGCTTTGGTGGCAGTGTGTCGGAGGGCTATTAAAAATGGATATCTCTGCAAGAGCATAGGCCGTTTTTGGGCATAATACTTGACCATAAATTATTTTTGCTTGAAAGTTCAGATATATCATAGTTTAAAATACAGAACCGAACCTTCAATTTTTGTTTCTCTTTTTCCTTGAACTACCACACTGTTCAGTGGTCAGCAGAGGTAAAAGCAAGCGTCCTGGAATTGTCGACACACGAAATATTTGGGATTCTCAACCCAGGATGATGCTGGGTGAACGAAGTAGGGGGCCAACCTTTGACGGATGAGAAGTTCAAGCCACCCAGAGTTTGTGTTTGACTTGAAAATAAGCGGTAGTTCAAGGTTTGTCCCCCACCTTTCCCCCGCATTTTCGAATTATTCCAGTGCAACAGCTTTTGTAGTGAGGTTTGAGTCTATTCGCTGGGTGTTAAAGTGACAGCACAAATCCTGTTCCTTGACTTTCTTTTGTATTCTTCGGAAACGACCGCAAGCAGAGGGTACCGAAATAAGCACCAAAGGAAAATCCCCCTGCCTGCCTATTCTTCTCGCCACAGAAGTTAGCTCAATATCGCCGTAAAGACGCTTTTCGTGACTTCTTTTTATCACTATTCGCGTTGAGTCAAAGCTCTGAGATTTCTCGCTGGCTATTGTGCGAGACAAGGAGTTATTTTCCCCTTTTTCATTCCTTGGAAATTCTCCAGTTGCACTGGAGAGTCAATCGTAAAAATAAGCAACGAAAATTGAACTACTCTGATAACACATCTACCAGTCAAGTGAAACTAGTCAACTAAAACACCTGAAAATACTCAATAAAATATATACGTATTATTTATTTGTTTTTATTTTTAAGAGTGATGAGAATAACAACACAACGCAATATTTAGCCTATCTACAACGGAGAATTCTTCATACAAGGCTTTAAATTCCGGAAGGCCTCGAGTCAATTTTTTTTTTACTTTATTCAAATAAACCAATATGCCAATGCGGTACACAAAAGCTTCGGCTGGATACTGTAGTGAAAGGAGTCGAGAGAAAATAAAGTTTTACGATGTGTCCCTCTTGGTTTTGTGATATTTATTTGAGGGTGTGGAGGTGGGTCAAATAGTGCTACCCCCCAGTTGCGAGACGGAGGTCTGTTTCCCGCTGCGCACGGTACCTTCGAAATTCCGAAACGTGACAGACAAGGCAGGAAGCAATAGTTACCTCTATCCAGTCCAATAATCCTGCACGGAAATCTCCAGCATCTTTTTTTTCTCTTTCGGCTAGAGCCATAAGGTGTCCTAAAGTCACCCCTTCTGGAGAATTTAGTTCGCTTTGAGAGGTAAAATAAGTACACCGGGCTGCTAATAAACTTGTTGCTTTGAGTCTGTGACTTGAAAGGAGAGATAAAACAAGGGAAAAGAGACGTGTGCTCGCAAATTGAACTCTGACTTTCGGGGAAGTAAACGTAGTTTTATAAGCTCTTGAGGTGGCAGATGCTATCGCTACTACAAAAGACAGCGGTTCAGTTTCAGGAAACTTATTTACGGCACTCTTGAGTGAAAAACTTTTAGCGTTGCCTATAAAGAGACTGTCAATCTTGCCCTTTAGCGCCACAAGCTGTAGAATACCAAAAATATGCGTCCTGACAACCATTGTGGTAATCAGGTCTACAAGTAAACACATAAGACAGTGAAACTTTCGGTAACTTTTTTTTTCGTTTTAAATGTACTAAGATTAGGACCTGAGAGTATATGAGCAAATACTTACCATTCGAGCTCCGGCGTACGGTTGGATTTTGAAGACTACATAGAACAGACACACAACCATGGTCCGCGTACTCATTTTCCTCTATTCAGAGAATCGATCTCAATAGCTTCGTAAGTGACACTGGACTATCCTGTGCACTTATTTGACTTGACTTTGGGACGAAATGGAGGACCTGAAGGAAGAAGAGTTGAATCGAGCACTTGTTCCGCGTCCAGGCGACTGGAAGGAAGGTCTTCACTCAACTAAACGGGCAGATGAACCTGAAACTGTGGCGATCGCCCTTCGCTCTGGGTTAACAGCTCAGAACACAGCCGCAGGAATCTATCGCACTACGGGAATCGATTGAGTTAAGTGTTTCCGAAAGTTTTACAGGCGAACGGCTAAAAAAATGGAAGGGCCATTTCTTTTACGTAAAAAAACGGTTTGTATTACTTCGCTTTAGCTTATTTGCCTCTCAACACTGTAGGAAAGCAAACTTTTTCAAACTAGACAAGACTATCGGAATTTTGAGCCGGGGAGAGAGACATCATTCCCAGGAAGCAGACAGAACTCCTCTAAAACTTGAATTCGACGTGATGAGGCGAAACTAACTTATTCAACGTCTTCTTCACTCATGACGAACCCGCTCTGACCACTAGCGCTGGCTATGAGGCGCTATTAGGGAAAAGAATATTTTGGTTATAGTGGAAAGTTAATTAGCACATATTAGGGAGTTGTGAATTCTTCTGAATTACGTACGCATAATATGAACCTGTTCAGTACATGCTATTTAGCTTATTTTGCACAAGAACTCACTCAACGAGCAGGATTGTATAATTGCCAAGTAGGAATTAGCTACCCTTTGACTTGCTTCGGTTTTGGAAGTATTTTTCGATTGATGAAAATTACAACACAAGTCGTTTTAATTCTTGTTAACAAGTATAGTTCAGCGTGAATACTAGCACACTACATATAGTGTACCTTTCAATTTCACCCGATTTCGTCCATATATTTATTTATTAAATACATTTGGATTTATTTTACGAAGGATCCATGGCTACATTTTCCAAAAATCTAGATTCTATGAAAGGCTCTTTATCTGCAAATGCACTATTACTTTCATGTATTTTTTAAAAACGTAAGGAATTATTTTTTCTTCAAATATCCGTTTTAAGCTAGACGTATCACAGGACAACCTATAATGTACTGTACAGTGCTATGAGTTATTTTACCCGCCAACAAAGTATCTAAATTAGTGCTTTCAAAATTTTGGCTACATCGTTCTAAACACCTTACCAGAATTTTGCCATTATAAAATCTGTGCAAATTAACTATGAGCATAAATACAGTAAATTTCCCGGTGTAATTCAAAGGGTACATGCAAAACCTTTAAACCATTAATTTCCTCACTATTTGAAAATCACTGATCATGGATACCGATTTATAGTCAAGTACACGGAAACCTCAATTTAGTTCTAATCTGCGTAATGCTCAGATACATAAGTAATTAAGTAATTTCTGGTATACGATGTTTATAATTAAAACTAAGCTCCATTTTCGTACTCACCAGGTACCGATTAATGTTCCGAGTCTTTAATACCTTAAATGATGACTCTAGCGCACACAGAGTAAAAACGAAAGCTGACATCAGGATATCTAACTATGGTCGACCGGAAAACGTTTAGTTGGTCAAAGAAGGTAACGGCCAACATCTTGAAAAAGACACGTTCTCCAAACAAAGATAGTGATGTTTGATAACGTATGTTTTGTTCATGGCCTCGAGAGAGCTGCAATTTCGGAAAAAGAGGCTTATCCCAAGTAAGACACTCTACCCTACAGAAGCCTACACAAATGTCGATAGTAGAATATACAAAGCGGGTCCGTGCTGTAGGTCTTTGCGAGGTCCTATGGCCCTCTTCGAGATCTTGAAAAATTCTGCACCAGACCTTTTAATGACGTATGCACGTAATGCAAGAAAACCCCAACTGTTAACAGTGAACCACAAAAATCAGAAGTGTTTTTAAAATAATTATACCCACGAAAACCCGTATAACATAATTACGTGATTGTCCGTGTCTTCTGCTGTATCCTCGGAGTGGAAACCGATTAAAACTTCCACAGTAGAACGTTTCATACTAATTACAGAACTTGCTCAAGATAATATTAATACATAATTCTACTAAAAATAAAATAAATTCATGAATAAAAAAGTAGGCTACAGACGAATTTTGCGGACTGCAAATGTCACTGCAGGCCATTATCAATGACGCAGATTATATTCCTCTAGTGAGAATCGCAGTGCGGATTATTGCTTTACTGTACTTCACCTTAATAATAATTAAAATTGCTGGGTTGGCTTATATGTGCCTGACATGAAAATATTTTGTACTGAACAGGTTTCCAATTTTCCTGGATCGCGTAATTCACATTGAGTTCACAACTTCAATAAACTCTTTTTAAGCATACCTGTCCTGCAGCTGGCAGACGCTGCAAAACCAGTTGGAACACTTGAGGGGGCATGGTTTGTTGCAATACTTGCAAAAGCTGCTGTGGCTGTCCACATACGGCAACTGCATTACACATGTGCTCAACACCGGCTTCAATTTCACCTTGAGAAAGAAGTTCTTCACCGAGTTGGACCTTAATTGAACAGATATTAGTTGCCTGACTGCTAAGATTTATTAATGTATGTTCACTTCTTTCAGGAAAAACTGCTGGACAGCTTGTTGGTCTTTCAAGTCGGGAAGCTCTGTCGAGCCTCCAGAGGTGTGTTGACGTGCTTTTCGCTCTAAAAAGAAACTACATTGTTAAGCTACAAGCAGCCAGTTAAGCGTGACATTACTTTCACGTAGCTTGCGCTTGAAGTCAGGATCAGAGCGACGTCTCCGATCAAAGTAGATACAATAACCAACAAATAAGGTACCACAGACTCCAGCTACCAAACCCCAGGTTGAACGTGCCAATGACATGACCGGTAAAAACTTCACAGCACACGTTTAAACGTTAAAATACTTTATCGGGCAAATAACGCCGACCTGGCCGTGCACACAGTGAGCACGAAAGGAAGCCAGAGTGATCGAACGGAATGGAACGTCCCAAGATGTATGTAACAAACCTAGGTGGCGCTCAAGGACTACGACAGTTCATATATCACCCGGTAAACAATTTCTATTTTCCACAGTACTCACAAGAGAGTTGGGCCAATGAAGACGCTAGTTCTAAATACACGCCACTTTCGTGACCAGATGGCCGGAAATGCTATGACCATCTATTGAACCTTTTGTCCCCGTGATCACATGGTTGTGGAAGATCCTTACTAACGCAAATGACGTGTATTTAGAACACATATTATAGGATCCTCCTATTTCATACGAATATTTTCTCTTTAATCTAAGAAAGGCTTTTAAAACGCAAAAGAGATCCAGTCTTTGAAGTGAATTACTTAAATTAGTATAATAGAAAGTAGGTATTATTCTGTTTAAATTTTGAGCACTCGGTCCAAAAGTATTTTTATATTATTCGTTTCTAATTATTTGTGTACTTAAGACACCATGGCTAACCGGCTGAAAACCCTTGTATTTGTGACCGGCAACGCGAAAAAGCTTGAGGAAGCTGTTTCTATTCTCGGAAGCTCCCTTCCATTTCCGGTAGTTAACACATTCTAAACGGACAGTGGATTTTGTTAAAATAAAATAACGTTTAAGTGTATTTATTGAACATAGCACTTTCTTGTTTACTATGGCGGAATTCTTAGGTTACCAGTCAAGACATCGATTTACCGGAATACCAAGGCGAACCCGACGACATAGCGCGATCAAAATGCAAAGCAGCTTCGGAGCGAATCCAAGGTCCTGTTCTCGTTGAAGACACGTGTCTCTGCTTTAATGCATTGCAAGGCCTACCTGGGCCATATATTAAATGGTTCCTCAAGAAACTGCAACCAGAAGGTCTGCACCGGTTATTGGAAGGATGGGAAGACAAATCTGCCTACGCGCTGTGTACTTTCGCGTTTTCTCCCGGACCAGGTGAAGAAATATTGCTGTTCCGTGGCCGTATTGATGGCACAATTGTTACACCGCGCGGACCGCGAAACTTTGGTTGGGATCCATGCTTCCAGCCAGACAATTACACACAAACTTTTGCCGAGATGGATTCCGACCTAAAGAACGCTATTTCACACCGCAGTAAGGCGCTTCTGGCCCTCAAAGAGCACTTCTTGTCATGCTGACGGTTGGAACGTGTATTTAAGATATAAGATACAACGGAAGCGCTGCCATGTGGAATTAAAAAGTTGTTTTTCAATTTCTCCTCGGCCTTGATAAGAATGTGAGAACGTTTCAATCTAAATCTACCCCACGTACCCCAAGTAAACCAAGATCGTAACCGATTTAACAGGAAACATTAGAAAAATACACAATTTTTAGCGCCCACTTTCAAGAAATAGGGAAAGACGAACGTTCACACTAGCAAGCAAACATAGTGCAGACTGTAAGACCGAAGTTCTGCAAACTGTTACGCATAAGTGTTCATTGGTTTAAGCTTTCCCACAAGTCATCTTCTACAGTTTTTGATTTCCCATTGGCGCCACGAGAACTTTTCGGTTTTTCTGCCGAGGTTTTCACATCCAAAGCGAAATCCAATAAATCAGTATCACTACGGTTAGCAGGCATCTTTTTTTCCCGACTCTTCTGTGGTACGGGTTGCGCTGCCAGAGCGTTTTCATCACTGAAAAATGGAGTAAATGTGTAACGGAGAGTGGAACTAGTCGAATACTCACCTATTGTAAGAAAAGGGCGAGTTTGCCGACGAATCCCATCTCTTTTCTTGCTCGTCATTGTACTTATTCATGGATCCACTACTTGGACTACCCAGCAATGAATACGCACTCGCAGAATTTCCACTATTAAAATCTAGTAAACTTGACCGTTCTCCAGGACATCCTTCGGCAGTTTCTAATGTAGTCCGTGGTGCATTGTAGCTTGACAAGTCACGCCAACCTTTGCGACTCAATTCGCCAACCTGATACGAACAAACAGTCATTAAAATACCAATGAAAGCGGAAAGCTTAAACAAAAAGCAGGCAGTCTTCACATTTCTGGACAAACGAATAACAACCATGCAAAATGTATAGAAGATTGCATTCTTCGTGCAACAAATGTTTAACGTCACACATTTACGAGACGAAATAATTTTTCCTCTCGCACTATTCTTCCGCTTTACACAGAACTTTGATCTTCAAGGCCACTATATACTGACCGTCTCTTATGAACGATTACACGAAAAATTTGCGTGGACAATTTTCCACTTACCACTCAATGTTTCTCGAAATAATCATGACAGTAAAGTTTTAATTGACAATCCCTAGAATGTTACGAAAAGCTATCTTTGAAAAAAGGCAAAGTTAATTTACAATTGCTAAAGGAACTTGTTTGCTTTTTTCGAAAATTTATCCACGTTACATTCTAAGCCTTATTACTTTCAAAATGTTACTCGAAACATTTATGGAAAAATCGTCAACGTGATTTCATTGTTTCTCCTATTCAGTCAATGGAAAATAAGAGATAAAGGGTATACAGTGGACCTAAATGTGATTTTTGACAGTGGCAGCACTTGTTGATATGCAGGGGGTGTATCTGCACCCCCTGATCGAACCTTGAAATACCCATACTGATTTTTTACACATTTTTTACCTTCGGACTATACCCGATCACACTTCTAGGTTGGGAATAATGGCTCTATAGGTGTTCTATTTTAATTGTAATAAGTAGACGTACCTTTGTGGCTACAGAAGACACAGTAGATGACATTTCGTCCAAAAGTCCGCCTTCTCTAACCTGACATTGAAAGCATCATGCAAGTAATGGCCAATTCAAACATGCTCGGTATTATACCTTTTCAGTAACGTTTCCCGATATTTCAACAACTTTTTGCGAGGCTAAGACAGCACCTTCACTAGCCTTGTTTGCTAATTTACTAGCACCCGAAGAAAGCAATGACCATCCCTATAGCCAATTCATTATTTCTATTCATTTCAGAAACGATGATGTCTCATACCGAAACTAGCGACGACATGGCGGAATCTAAAATATCATTTGACTGGCTACGAGGCGGTGGTTTTACCGTATTCCCAAAGCCAGAATACTTTCCACCTTGTGACGGAGGCAAGTGACTAAATGACAAAATAGAGTTACGAGTGTTACAAAAGGTTTTAAACTATCTTACTCCGGCCGAGTTGCATTCTCCTGCATCTTGCCAGCAAAAAAAGTGGCTTTGGGGTCGTTATAGTTCACAGAGCTAGACGACTTGTAGCCATCATCGTTCTGGTACCCATCACTGTAACCGTATGAGTTCCCTTGGCTTGGGTTTACGTACAAAGTGAAGGAAAACGACCAGTTAAGGAAAGGGCTGATCATCAAGTGGTTGTCATTTTACCTAAAATTGAGAGGAGCAGACGGACTTTTGATCATACCCCGTTCAACAGGAGCAGTGAAGGAGGAACTTCTGCCCGGGACACTAATCTGGGCAGTACTTTCGCTCCAAGAGCGTCCTTCCGCCAGTGCAACAATCTTATCTTTATACAGAGCTGCAGCCCTGGTGTTGTACTTGTTACTAAGGGAGGTACAGGGATCCCAATCAGCCTGGGATTCTAGAAATTCTTTAGCGTTCCTATTCCCGCCCACCTACATTAAAACAGCTGTTAAACTTTGTTGGAGGATAAGTTGACCTTACTTTCATCTTGGCGAGTTCCGTGTCCTTCCATTTATCCATGGTTATAGATCTGACAAAAGATAAATGCACTCCTAGGCCTCTGTGCTTACCCGAGCACTCCAGACAGATCCATATGCCATAAGTTACAGATGCCCATTGTGGATTGTGTGCACCACATTCAAAGCATTGCTAGAGAAAGTATCAGAGTTAATAAATGACACAGTGTAATGACAGCGAACAAAGAACTAATAAAACATTTAAAAGCAAAACAAACAACTGATTTGACTAACAGTATTATCCTCTTTCGGCTTCAGTTCTTGCAAAACTCTTCGCGTGCGAGGACTAGCCATTTAACTACACACTTTATAAGCCAAAACGATCGGCACACTCAAACTTTCTCCAATTCCAATCTAACGGTGTGTTGACACGAAGCTAAATGACGGCTTTTAGGGGGCATACCAGTCGGCGACCACGACTACGAACCCTAACTGCAAACCGCGATTTGCAGTTCAGCCTGCGACCGGTCGAGTCGAGGTCTCGAGGTTATGGTGCTTTCGCGAAACCGGGACCGACGCTACCGCGATTAACAGAGTATTGTACTGTACTTTCACCAAGGGAAAATAAATCCGTCACAGCGGCCAAAAACTAGCAAGACTTTTATGGTCTGTACTGTCATAGCTTTAGGAACTTAACGTCCTAATGCGGTAAAGATAACGAGGGTCTTAGTGCTATTCGAGTCTTATTTCGCTCTCTGAACACACGTGTTATGTATTGATTGAGCGAAAGCTAGGTCCGAATACATAAAGGAAAAAATTGAGAGGAAAAATGTGATGTTTTATTTTAATTTGGGTACGTCGACAGCTTTATGTGGAACTTGGATAGTAAGTAAGTCACGTAGGTCGTCAAGATAAAGTTTTCAAGAACAACGAACATGTGCAAATGTACCTTAGTAATAATGAGAAATTATCATTTTTCCAAATGGGAACATCGGCGGTTATTTTTATGATTTTCTACGTTTACTCTGACTTCATTTTTATTTTCCGAAAGAGAAGACTACTGAAGTTGGCTGGCTAGTATTACTTCAAAAGACAATTAGAGATATCTGCACTTGATAGTATCAAGAAATCGTTTTGTAAGACCCAGTTTTTTTTATCCCGAATTACGTTATCTCGATTTACGTAATCCAGTACATGGAGTCTATTATATACCCAATATTTGCTTCATTTTCCTTTTGCAGAATCCGCCTCTACCCTTACCTTCCTAATGTATCAATACTTTAATAGCATACTAGGTTACTCCATTTAAGGGGTTTTCGACAAACGCAATCAGCCGTGATCTAACGAGAAAGCAAATTCTGGACCTATTCTACGATATAACATTGCCCATGCATGAAAAGCGGAATTTCCACTAATAAGGACAGTAGAAGTGTAATTTTCATTACTATAGGTCAAGAAAATAAATCACATTTATGAATTATAGAAGAATGTATACATTTCTATGATTGATTTAAAATCTTTTAATGGAAACCTACAGACTTAAACTCGATCACTATTGGCATCGTTTTAACTCCACTTGTCGATTTTTTTAAAGACTCTTTTTTCGTTTATATATTTTCGTATAATTTGCAACCCAGATTTTTGTATAATTTTTGTAGCATTTACAACGCAGCTTTTCACTTTTCAAATCCATTATAATTCTGCATCCGAATATTACTATCTAAGCTTAGTAATGTATTATTCTATAATTTCTGTTTTATTTGGGAATTACTAAAAATTGTGTAATCCATTGTGTAACACAACGAGAAAAATAAAATAATTTAATTTCTTACAAGGAATGACAGAACATGAAGACAAAGAAATTTCTCATGTAATATGTCTTGCTGTCCCATACTTTTTTCTCAAGTTCTTTTCCTTAAATAATATTCTAAAGTTTATTTTTACAGCACCCAGACATATGTTGTTCATGAGTTATAGTTTTCGGTTCAATTACGTCGCAACTGATTTGTCCTGTCTCTACGGTTGTGAAGCTCTTTATAGAGTGTGCCTGTAGCAAACGTGACATATCGTTATATTGCGCTGAATCACTAACGTACGGCGCAGCTTATCAAAGCGTTATTTGAATTCGTGTTTTCCCCTCTTATCATGTGATAAATGACGTACATTTTTTTAATGCTGAGGGGATAATAATCTATTTAAGTCTCTGTTGGAATCCCCAAGCTTATGAATTATGGACTATTTTGTCAGTTCTGAGATAAGTACTCATGACAATCAAGAATTTCTTCGAATATATAAAGGGTTTCAGCCTCACATTATCGAAGACAGATAGTTGTCATGAAGTTTACCTGGTACATTTTGGCTGCGATGGCAGCGGTAGTCTCGTTTTCTTCGTCGAAACGGATAGATTATACAGGGTAAGTGTTTATTAAGTCTAACTTATTACACTGTAACACTTTTTACGATGCAGGAATGTTGTGTTGGAAATTATACCAAGGAACGAAGCAGAGTTAGGATGGCTTTCCACTTTGCGTTACAATACCGACATGGACATTTGGCGGGGACCTGCTCTGCATAAGCCTATGGTAGTTCGAATCACGAATAAAGTAACCGAAGAGAAGATTAGAAAGTACCTAGACGGAATGCATATGCAATATTCCATTGTGACAGAAAACTTACAAAGGTAACGCGCAAAAGATTTTAATATAGGTATCACTTTATAATTTTTGTAAATATAGCGAAATTGAAAAGTTTGACGAGCAACTACGTGCCCGAAGTGAGCAATACAAACAGACGAGCTCCTCTTACGATTTTGAAAACTACCACACATTCGAGGAGGTAAGCTCTTCAGTTAGGTCCGCTTACGTGTTCAGTAGGTTACAAACAACTTATTTTAGATTGTCACGCTGCTCAAAGGACTCGCTGCCAATTTTTCATACGTGACTTACACCGAAATTGGTACGACGTTGGAAGGGCGACAAATCCCTTCAGTAATACTGAGCACAGGAGCTGACAAGCCACTCATTTACTTCGATTGCACGATTCATGCACGTGAGTGGCTGGCGACTACAACATGTACACACATTATTAACGAGGTAAGGCACGAACGATTTTTTCATAGAATAATCTGTTCTTCAAACTGACGCATGTCGCCAAACTTCAACTTGCTTAGTTTTACGAACTTAACTATCTTTACCCAATTTTATGAATTAGCTGGCTACCAAGTACGGAGCAGACAGTGAGGTGACTCAACTCCTGGACCGATACGATTGGCAATTTGCTCCGGTTACTAACCCTGATGGATACGTATACACCTGGGAAACAGTATTTAGCAAAAGTTGTGTATTTCTTCCATTGCTAGTTAAAACATTCTTCAGGACCGATTATGGAGAAAAAACCGCGTACCAACTTACAACGAGTCTTGCCCTGGAATAGATTTAAACCGAAATTTTGACGATCATTTCGGGGGTCCAGATAGCAGCGATGATGCCTGCAGTAATGAGTACCACGGAGTAGGTCCCTTCTCTGAAAAGGAAACTCAGGCAATGCGCGATATCCTGCTAAGCAATCAAGCTCGCGTACAGGCGGTTTATAGTATTCATACTTACTCTCAATACTGGATGATGCCATACGCTTTCACAACAGATCTTCCACCCCAGCCTCAGTTCGACGAGTTGGTAAACAAATTTTAGGTTTCATTTAAGAATGTGATTATTTAAACTATTTTTAAGAATCGGGTCATGCAAACGGGGGTAAAAGCACTACAAGACACTTATGGGACGGTTTACGAGAATGGCACGGTCGCTAATGTCTTATGTAAGTCAGTCAAGGAAATAGTAAGACTAAGGTCATGAGTGTTTCTTTACTATAGATTTCGCGTGTGGATCTTCAACGGATTGGGCTTTCAATATCGTGGGAGCTCCTTACGCTTATCTCATAGAATTACGTAATACCAGCTCATTCGTGCTTCCACCCGAAGAAATTATGCCCACTGCTGTGGAAACCTGGAACGGGATTAGGGCGGCAACACTTGCTATGAAACCAAGGGTGCTTTGAGGTTGTCTTGGTATTGACTTCTCTAGCACGAGTACTGTAATATTTTGTATAAATAAATATATCTTACGCACTGATACCAATTCATCACCCATGAATAATTATTTTCTAATTGAAAAGAAGAAATGAAACACCTTTAAAGTATTTTAAATATTCGCAAAAATTGGGAAGTGGTAGAAGACAGGACTATTTGGATTAGCAATGCACTTTCACTTTTTCCGTGGTGTACAAACTTAGCATAATGTGTTGACACTGCAGTACTACATTTTGTTTGTCATGGTAAGAGACGTCCTAGTTAACAACCTAGCCATAGCAAGCTTGGGTAAAATTAAACGGAAGGATGAACGATGATTAAAATGGGAGTCTCCTCTTTTGTCTAACTTGGAACTCTACTTAATAAGGGCACATGTCAATAAAGTTTTGTTATCAAAGAAATGATTGACAAAATTGGAATTAAGTGTTAACACAGTAATTAGATACATTTACATACATTTCTTGTATAATTAAATTTGAATTATAGACGATTATACGTTACGTTGGGGACGCAGTTTGTCCTAGCTTTTGTCCGAATTCCTCTGCGTCCCATGTTGTCACACATCTCCCCTAGGAAGACAAGTGGACGCAAGTCGTGTTTGTTTCGTACACGTCGCAAAAAAGTACGAACTGAATTGACTTAAATACGCAACGGGATCTACAGCATACTAAACTTCTCGTCTTTTTAAATAAGCCCTATTTTTTCTTTCAATACCCCTCCTAGGCTCAGAGCTACTATCACAGACTCTGTTTGCTTTCAATAATTGATTAGCGCAATTTTCTTAAGGAATAAAACAAGCTTGTTCCTGAACGACTTGCACATAGGAATAAGTGCAAAGTTAAAAAAACTGCTGTGTTTGCACAACCTATTTTGTTTTAAATATAACCTTTGTTCAACACGGGTGGCCAGCACTGCTACGAATAACGCATCTACGATGCAGTGTTATCGGATTAGAAAACAGAAGGGAAAAGTTTTATCACTAGATTTGCCCAACAAGTGTGATGTTTTTCCTAACGGATTGATAGTCAACTTTTTAATACCAATCTTCCCTTAAAGTCAAGTCCTGATAATTTATATCGCCCAGTCTTGTTTTTGTCACAGTTTTCGATGGCAAGATTGCCATGCGGTCACTTCGATGCTTAATACCAGTGCTGTTTCTAGCTTTCGTGGTCACTAGTGTGGCTTGGAAACTGGAAGATGATGCAGAATTAGTAATTTCAGGACCCTCGACGAAAGGCGAGAAGCTCCCTATCCATGTGATCATTGACATCGCATTACGAAAACTGACGCGCTGGCTTATTCCTACGGCGGACAGCAAAACGGTGAGCAAAAAATGCCGCGATGACAGCAAGTACTACGCTAATTCACTCAGGAACCATGAGCCGTGGGCTCTTAAAAGTAAGTAGCGAAACGATACGAAGCGGATTCTGCAAATTAAATTCTGTGATTTTTGTGTTTTCTATCTTTGGTTTCCGCCAGTGTACGATGCCACGGGCAAATCACAGGATGGCTTTCTCAAGGGCAACTTACATGCAATGGGTCACTTTGACCAATGCATAGATATATCTATAGAACGTTTCAATGCCCAGTACTGCAACGTGCATCTCATCCCAGTCCATGTACCGGAGAAAAATGTATCGCTTACGCAGCACAGCCACCGAGAAAAACGGTCCGTGTTTGACTTGTTCCATATTTGGTCAACTTTCGGTTCCAGTGAAGCGGTGGAACCAGTAAGCTGGTTGTTTTCCGATGAAACAGTTCCTTGAAAAAATAAAACAAGAAAAAATATTTCTGGCGTAGATAATTCTAGGTGACGAACATATGTCACTACTGATGAAGGCTTTACCAAGTTGGGCTTTTTGTTTGCCGGCAACCTGTTCACCGCAAGACGTAGCCATTTCTGTTGCGGAAGCAGTAGGATCGTTTTCCTTACACAATATGCAGCTGGCTGTCCAAAATGGCAACAATAGTTGCTTTGTGCGCGAAGAAACGCGTACGTACGATACAGCAGCTGTTATCATGATGTGAGTTATTTTTTGTTTTCTAAAGCTTAATTGAATGAGACATTCAGTGTGTAGTTTACGATTAAGCTTTATCTGCGTACTTATTAATTTAATAGCAAAATTACTCCTTGGAACTACCAATATTTTTTTATTTCTCAAGGCGTAGGCTTTCGCCTGTTGCCTGTATTGCATAAGTACAATGCCACACGAATAATTAAAACAAGAAAATTGTCTCTCGAGAGCTAATGGAGTGTGGTATAAACCAATATTTATACCACTAGTAGCATTCTAGCAATTTTTTATTACTTTCCAATTAGCATTTTATCGTTCGACTTATCAAAGTACACAGTATAGTTATTCCTTCCGTATTCTAAACTGGGGATAAACTTTTCTCTGCTGATAAACGATTCTTGAGTAGCTGCATAATGACGTATATGCCCGTATCAAATATTTTGGTGTGTTTGGGGGGTGGGGTAGGCTTTATATCTTTCCATAGTACTCTAGGCGATTTGATAACTTTCTCCTATTCTCGTCCATATAATAATAAAACACGGGTGGGTTCAAAGTCCTATCCTCGTGTGTACGGTAGTGATCACATAAGATATTAGTTTTTTAGTTTTCTTTTAACAACAATTGCGTTTGTCTTGTAAGGGCGATTTTTGGTATAGCCGGACTACTACTAGTGACTGGAACGGTACTGGACACTTGGCTGAAGTTTACGAGCTATGACAGCAAGAGCACGGAAAAGCAGGAAAACAAGCCAGCATATTTACAATTATTGCTCTGTTTCTCGATTTTTACGAATGGTCGACAAGTCTTGCGGACCGACGACAAAGGAACACCACATGTCTTACGTTGTTTGCACGGCATCAAAGTTCTTTCGTTCGTATGGGTTGTTGTGGGAAACACCTTCTCGATCTACCGCTTTATTCCGAATTCAAATGCCGTCTACTACGAAATGGTACTTATTAACCTACTTTTAAGGCTCCTGTGTGCAGAACCCCTCTTATAGGGGAATCACGTGTTAGATGGTTCAGGAGCTTTTGCAGAAAACGCTACATATATTTCCTCACTAATTCTTGACAACTAGAGGAAGAGGTGTAACTATAACACAATTTTTGTCCTCACGAAAAAGATGGTCTTTGAGTTAACATGAAGGAAAATGACTCATGTAATACAAACTCAGTTATGTTAACTTCATAAGCTGCATTAAATAACTTCAAGAGTCATCGTAACTTTCCTACGTTGCAATTTTTCTGAACGTATACCAAATTGGCCATTCTGCCAAAGTGGTTTAGGCCAACATATGCGCTACTACGAGAAAATAACTAATGCGTGCGTCAAGGAAGACAAAGAAAGGAAAAATGAAATAAGATAGATTACTAGCTATAGAAATATTGCTTACAATTAGATACTGGCAAAAGCTACTGCTTCAAAACAGAAGTACAGCTTTTAATATATTTCCTTTATTCTTTGTAGTAAAATAATATGTAAGGACCGCAAGCAGTGCTTTGGATCTTTTTTTCGCCGGATCTTCGATCCTCACCGATCATTCGCAGTTTTTGCCGATCCGATCCTCCAAATCTTCAGAAAATTTAGATCCGGATCGGAAAAGATTAAGATCCGATCAAAGATCCGATCCGTTATTATATTATGACATTACAGTATATATGTCTCTAATATTATTCACACAAAACAGCGTAGTATTATTTACACAAAAGCAAAGTAGCATCAGGACCTGTAATAATTAATCGGACTTTTTTAATTTCACACTTTTCTACGAAACTACGTTGTAAGTGCTCTACATTGTTGTCAGTCGAGTTACTAGTAGCGGTCACTAGGTGGTCTGAATGGATCGGTAAATTTCACCAAAAAAAAGATCCGATCCATGCTCTTTTCGATACACCGCCGATCCGATCCGATCAAATGATCGGATCGATCGGATCGGGATCTTTTTAGAAAGATCCAAAGCACTGGCCCCAAGACGAAATACTTAACATACCATTGATCTTCAATTGTGCCAACCCTATTATGGGGACTACTGATTGTGTCAATTGCCATGACACAACTTTACGACGGTTAGTTTTGAAGTAATAAGCTGAATAGTATTGTTAACTTTTCTCAGATGATGTCACCAAAGTGCAACTGTTTCGATTTCAATGTTTTTGCTAAGAGATTTTTTATGATGGCTACAGTGCCCTCGAGGTCCAATTTCTGACTTTTCCCAAAAACATAGTTAAAACTTGACTCGATTGTGACAGATTTACGAAGTAACTCGTCCAAAGAATCTGAATATATGCACTAGGTATTATGATCCAAAACTTTCCTGTCAAGAATTTTAATTGAATACTGATCAGTTTTTGCGAAATTACCTGAATAATTAACAGTCAATTCCCTGATAGGACGGTTGGATGACGGGAGCCTTAAATTATTAAAAATGCCTAAAAAAGTATTACAAAGCTAACTAAATCATACATGTATTATCAGAGCACACAAGAAAGTGCACTTGACCAACTTATAATGAACGCGTATGTTTCATTGGACGGTTTCATGTTCATAAGTGGTTTGCTTGTGACATACATAACGTTACGTGACCTTGACAACAGTAAAGGACGTTTCAACGTGTTTATCTACTACATCCATCGCTACTTACGGTAACGAGGAATAAAACATATGGGAAAATCCTTACCGTTTTAAAACCCTTTCTATACAGATTTACCCCAACATATGCAATCGCCATAGGTTTCATTGCGGCCCTCGCGATATATGCGGATTCTGGCCCAAACTGGGCGCAAGTACATTTTGAAGCCGAATCCTGCAGAACGTATTGGTGGCAGAATTTACTATATATAAATAACTTTTTTAGTGAAGACGCCGTAAGACAACTCTCTATATTATTCGTATCTAATTAACTTCCCATGTGAAAATTAACGCGACTTTTTCTTTAGTGTTATCGAATATCCTGGTATTTTGCTAACGAAGCGCAGTTTTTCCTTCTTTCGCCCATATTTATTTATGCATTGTGGAAAGCCAGGCGGTTAGGCCTGATATTACTGACTGTAACAACTATATGTTGCCTTGCTGCAACAATAGCTATCGTGGCGGTCTACAATATTGACGTTCAAATTGCTACTCGACTGTAAGTAGCACGCATTGCAATATTCTGTTGTAGCTAGTCATATGACCATCCCTACCGTAATATTTCTATTTTCTTGCAATCGCAGTTATTCCGAATTCCTGATGACATTTTCTCACTTTTCAGGGACATAGAAAACCACAACTTCGCAAATGTTTACAACAACAAGCCTTGGTGTCGCATATCCCCTTACTTGGTAGGAATACTTATTGGATGGGTATTGCACAGCACTAAAACGAATCCTATAAAATTACCCAAGGTAACCACAGAAGAAAAATTACTTTAAAGCAACTTTTTAATGCCAATCGGAATATTGTTACAGTTGGCAGTGGCCATTGGCTGGTGTGCCAATACTGCATTATCGCTTTCGATATTAATGGGCCTCTACGGTTATGTCCACATTTTTAGCGACGAACCAAAAGAAGCAGCGAATGCAATTTATTTGGGTTTACATTCGTGCGGTTGGGCCATAAGCCTTGGTTTTGTCATTGTTGCCTGCGTCCATGGATATGGAGGTACTAAGTTTCGTAAATTGAACTCTGTAAGCAAGGACCTACTCAGGTGGCCTAAATTTTAACACTCTCCTATAATCACCCTTATCGAAAAAGCAATTAAATCCACTCTTTGCTGTCTACTTCTTTTACTAATAATTTATTTATTTTCATCCCAATGACAGCTTGCACTCGTAGTGACTTAGGTCTCCAGTTCTTTTAACGAGACGTGCTAACATATAAATGTTGTACACGTACTGTACTTTGTGCTTCTGTTTCCGATAGGATTTGTGGACAGAATTCTTTCATGGAACGGGTTCGTGCCCTTGAGCAAAATCACATTTTGCAGTTTCCTCGTCCATTTCGAGTGGATTAACATGTACTACGCCAGAATTCGAAAACCTGTGTTTTTTACAATCGGCTACACAGTAAGTAGAGTTTCGAGAAAAAAAAGACGGTTAAATGTAACAGTTTGCCTTCTCCAATTTTAGCTTCTCGATGGACTGGGCCATTTTATGGCAAGTATGGCGATAGGTTTTGCACTGACTGTGTGCATAGAAGCTCCCTTGGTCAACATCCAAAGGATGTTTGTTGCTGGTAAGTTTCGAGTCTATGACTTTTCCTTTATACTCATACATGATTTCCGTTGCAGCCCGGAAACGTGCGTTTCATTAACGCGAGTGACGAGTATGTAGGAGAGACTCAGGCAGCGTTCGAAATACAATACACTATTCAGTAGAGCATAATCTTTGACTTTTCAACATGAGATAATTCTTGCCATCCCGCCGTGGTATTCCCAATTTTTGCGTAATCACTAAACAAAACAAAATCATAGTTTTGCCACGTAATCCAAACCGTCTGTGTTCACGTAACTGGAGATAACAATGTGACTAAGATGATACGAGAGACATAATACTATCAACACTGAAGTACCTTCGTTATAGATAAAGATGTGTGATCCTGACGCGGGGTATCAAAGTACTCGTAGTTAAAATCTACTTTGAGGAATAATAATTCACAATCTAATTAGAATCAAAGGACGACCCTACCCTTGGTCTCAAAAGTTTTCTTTAAAAATGCATAGCTCCCGAATCGTTAGGTAATTAGGTAACAGTCACTTACTGATTTAAAAAAGATACTATTGTCGTTAAAGGACGCTCTAGTCGACCTTGGATGCTAAGACGGATGAAAGGACCTTTTGATAAATGTGCAATAAAGTTTAAAGTCTCATTCCAAAGTTAACTTGGATAGTTTGTGCATCACTGTTAAAGTTCTTATCAGTCTTGGAATTGCGACACAAGAGATAACTGCTTTCGGACCACCACGATGCCTCATCTATTACATCAAACTCCAGAAGCTTTCATACTGAAATCGCAGTTGCTTTTGGAGCTTCTAAGGCTACGAAGTCAACCTGAGCTGCTGCTCTTGCTTCTTTCAATTAGGGGTAAGCGTAAGACAGTTCTATTAACCGGTGTCCTATTAATAATGTTGAATTCATTGCAGTGATTTATCGGAGTTTAGCTTGGATGCTGTCTAAACCATTCGAAGCGCAATCATGAAAGCGGCAGGGTTGGTCTGCGTGACCCTGATGTTCGTCATCTGTACGAGCTTCATACAGGGTCAAATTCTCTCACCTGTGGAGAAACTGGATAGTATTACCGATTTAGAGGACATCGAGCATCTCTTGATGGCAAGACAGTGGATTACTAACTTAACGCAAAGTGGACAGAAGCTCACGGGTGAGGACGGAAAACGTCTGCCGATTGCATTGCTATTAAGGCGATTAGCCCGTTGGCTAATCCCTACCTCTGGCAATAAACCTAACGTTAGTGAAGAATGCTCGAAAGATAGTAATAAGTACGCAACAGGCTTGGCAAGTCTTCAAGGATGGGCATGGAAAAGTGAGTTACTACCTAAATTTCTTACTGAACTTTACATGATACTATCCAGTACTACTTTGATTGTTGACCAACTCTGATTTCAAGTGTACGACGCAACCGGAAAGACCCCCGACGGTATCTGGAGTGGCAACTTTCACGCAATGGGTCATTTCGACCAATGTCTGAAAATCACCACAGATAATTTCAATGGGAAATACTGCATGGTCACGCTTCTGGCCAAGAAAGCTGATCCTGTTGCCTCAGAAGAAACGCAAATGCCGGGATCCATGTTTACAATTCTTCGTTTGCTCACGAGCTATGGTGTAGACGTTAATCCTGTATACCATAATTTGTTAGTCTTTTGGGTAGAACTGTATAAATAACAAATGAATACTTAGGCTTGGAACACGAACCTCATGGGATCAACCGGTTTACTGCCGGGCATGGCATTCTGCTTGCCAGACAGCTGCAGCAACGACGACTTGGGTGCGGCTCTGGCGGACATAATCGGCAGTAATGCACTCGGCGGAAAACAAATCATTCCTTATGTACCCGAGGAAAACTGCGTCACTGCTTCCGATTCTATCGAGTATGAGACAGGCGACATCGTTATGATGTAGGTTTATATTATTATTTTTTTACTTCTAGTGTAATAAAATATGTAACGTTGCAACTTTTAGCACAATTTTGAGTATCATTGCTGCTTGCCTGGTGGCCGGCACAGCGTACGACGGATGGAAGCAATGGAATACGAACCCCAACAATAGTTGTGAGCGCTCGGCTGCAAAGTCATGCTGGGCTGTTCGCTTCTTGATGTGTTTTTCAATCTTAAGTAACGGGTCCAGAATTCTTCAGTCCAGTGGTGAAGGCCAACTTCGCTGCTTAAACGGTACTTAATAACGTTATTTTCTTTCTCACCGCCGACCTACACTGAGGGCGTTGTGGAGGTGAGGCGGTTAAGGCCGAATAATATAGCGAATTTGCGCGGACGATTTCGCAACTATAGCTAGATATTATCAGAATTTAACTACTTTTTGATTTAAAACTACTACAAATTTCCTTCCTAAAAAGTTGAACATTAGCTCGCTGGTTGTACATACAGTCTCTCAGTAATTAAAAAAAAATATAGCTCGCTTGTTACACGGTCCCTCAGTAAAAAAAAAGTCCATTGACGTCAGGGGCGTATTTAGGGGG
>JAHZNP010000884.1:0-33379 GCA_020615345.1 Triops cancriformis
AAAACGGTTGAACATTGGACTCCAGACGACGTTGCATGGACATTTTAAGGATGGAGATTGGACTGGAGAAATGTGACGGTTCCACTACGTCGAGGGATTAACCAATATTCCATCCACAGAGACGTAGCAAAATACCCTCCCCTTTCTCCGTCAGACTCGGTCGTTCGACCTTTTTTGGGTAGTGTTGTGCTACCTGGGTGGTTCATTTTGGCAATCAGAAGATAGTGTATCAGAATTACGCGTCGAAACGGACGGCAGCACAGAGCATCTGGCTGAAGGTTCGCGCGATCCCGGCACATGGACAACCCGTGAAGAAATCATCAAGAACCGTGACCTCATTGTTCTACAAGGGGTTCCATCAATGCCCACTGCTTTCCCAAGAGACTCTTGTGGCCGGTTTTTCCCAGTGAATGTACTTTATACGAAGCAGCCTGACAGCGTAAAAGTACCTCGAGACTGGTTAGTTTGCTGTGACACCGTAGAAGGGCTATTTTGTTTTTCGTGCTGCTTTTTCCAAAATGACTGTCAATCTGGGTCCTCTTCAAAACTATGCAAGTATGGAGTTGGCGTTAGAGGGGAATGGCATAAGCTTCACGAAAAATTGAGGATTCACGAAAAGTCTCTTCCACACTTTGAAGCTTATATTGCATGGAAGGACTGTTTAACTTCTTTTAAAAAAGCAACAGGAATTGATAAGGAGGTTATGAAGTAGGTTGACAAAGAATCAGAGAAATGGAGAGAAATTCTAAGATGCTGTCTCGATGGAGCTTTGCTTTTGACAGAAAGAAACCTTGCATTTCGCGGTTCTTCTTCTCATGTCGGAAAACACAGTAATGGAAATTTTCTCGGGGTCTTGGAACTCATTGGCAGATATAACAAGACTGTGCAGTATCATTTGGATGAGGTAGCGAAATACCAGCTGAGAGGCGAAAGAATGCAGGCCCATTTTCTCTCCTGGAGGACCCAGAATGAGTTTCTCGAGCTCTGTAGTAACTCTGTTCGAAAGGCTGTCGTAGAGGAAATTATTAAAGCTCAGTACTACAGCATTATTGTTGATAGCACCCCAGATACATCCCACACAGAAACAAGTCACATTCCTCTTTCGCTTTGTCAACCAAAATGCAGACGGTAATTGGGAGGTGTTCGAAAGATTTTTGAAGCTCGTAGATTTAAAAAAAAGAAGGGGAAAGACATTGCAGGTCTGATTTTCGAACTTCTGCAGGAAAATAATTTGGAAATCATGCTTTGCAGAGGCTAAGCATACTATAACCCCTCTAACATGTCAGGCTGCTACAAGGGCGTACAGGCAGAAATTTTAAAAGTGAATTCGTGCGCTCTTTATTCCCCTTGTGGAGACCATAGTTTGAATTTGTGTGGTGTGAGTGCAGCTCAGGCATGCCTTGCAATTAAGTTGTACTTTGGCAACGTCCAAAAATTTTACAACTTGTTCAGCTGCAGTCCTGCTCGTTGGAAAGTTTTGCGAGAAAATGCAAGCATATATCTCCACAGCCTTTCAGATACCCGTTGGAGCGCCAGAATTGACGCTGTGAAGCCCTTGCTGAAGGACTATTGTGGAATCCTGAAATTTCTTGAACTTCTTCAAGAACTGGATTTGCCTCATGAAGCGCACGCGGATGCAGAAACGCTTTATAACTGGATGTGATCTTTCGACTTCGTCCTTCTGAGCACATTTTGGTACAAGACTTTGCGGGCCATCGATGACAGGAACAAGTTGCTTCCAAAAGCGACTCAAAGCATTGAAGGAGAAGTTAGAGAATGTAGAAACCTTCAAGACATAGAAAATTTGAGAACGAACTGGGAGCAAATACTAAATGAAGCTAAACTAGTCGCTACCCAATTGGGCTTGGAAAGCAACCTGAAAACCAAAGCACTCCATAAAAAGAAGACCTTCTATGGTGAACCAAAAAATACGGAGCACGTGTACGTATCACCAGAGGAGAAGTTTAAAGTGGAAGTCTTTTTGGCCACTTTAGATAGAATATCTACGGGAATTAGAGAGCGCTTTCAAGCAGCGAATAGAATATGCGATCTCTTCTCTTTTATTTGGGACCAAAAAGCCACTGATATGGATTTGATGCAAAATCAAAATCAAAACTCTTTTCCAAGCTTATCCCGGGATTTAAATGAAGAAGAGCTTCTTAAAGAAATGCGACTTCTAATCAAGACTAGTGATAATGTCTTCCAGTCAAAGCTTTGCACCCCCTTGAAACTACTAAACAAAATCTGTGAAAATTCCTTGGAGACATTGTTTCCTCAAATTTGTATCTCGTTGCGAATGTTTCTTTGTTTGCCTGTGTCAGTTGCGTCTGCCGAGCGCTCCTTCAGCAAGATGTCACTCGTAAAAAACCATTTGATATCCACTACCCAAGTAGCACACTTTGGTCGAGGGGTCGTTCCTTTTTGACCAAGTTACGTCGCCGCGCGACGATATGCCTATTGGTCGACATCCAATTGTCAAGGGCTACCGACGTTGAAAGGTGACGAACCGGGGACGTCACCCAACGACGACCCGATATGTGTTTTATCAAATGCTATGTGTTATCAATTGCATTTCTAATGAATGTAACGAATTCACTATAAATAAAACACAAATTACGATGAAATATGCGAGAAAAATACATTAACCGAGAAATTTCTTGATCTAAGTTTCCTTAAATTTTAAGTAAAACTTCAAAAATTTGTTTTAAACGTTTTTGCACTTAAGTGAAATTTAATAAATCTTATAAAAAATCAAAGAAAAATTAAATTTTACCTAGGAAATTTTCGTTCAATTTCTGAAAAAAATCATTGTCCTCAATGTAGAACAAATAAGTTCACACAAAGTTTACCATTTTTAGTCAAAGAACATTTAAATTTATTCGACGTAGGCTCTTCTTAACGTTACCCAGGCATCAAGGCGTCGTTACACTGGGAAATTACGTTTAACGTCCGTGCGACGTCGGCCTGACATCCAATTGGCAAGCCAGTTCGGCGTAAAAAAAATACGAGAACTTTCGACGTCGCCGATGTTGCTTCGACCACTTTTCGACCAAAGTGTGCTACTTGGGTAGTCATCACCCTATTCATTATACCCCTTGTGACGGTGTATAAGTAATATTCTTGGGTTGGTAAAATTCTACATTGTTCTCATAGTCTTCGAATTTCGTTTCAATCTTTGGCTTCTTCAGTTATGAGCATCTTGTCGTTCTGTACCATTCAACATCAATCTTCGTTCTTGGCGTAATGCGAAACAAATTTTAAAGCTTCGATAACTGAATCGAGATGGTACAATAGAAAACCATAGGTGTTGCTATAAGTGATCAAATTATTCTTATTTATAAATCCAGGATCGGGTTTAGTATGTTTGCCCGGTATTTTTGCCCGGTGAGATTTTGTCCATCTTTCGATGAGGCCATGATGACGCAATGGTCTTTTTGCACGCAAAGAAAGTCTATGTTGAGTTCTATCTGTTGAACTTTGCATTCGTACCGTCTATTGCTGTTTCCAGAGTTTTATGTTTCTTGTTTTACAAGAAAATGTTTCGTTTCATTGCATAATTGCACGTGTTATTACATAAAATATGATTTTTTATGATTGAATCGCAAAAATATATTGTGTTATGATCAAATACACTTTTACGCTGAAACTTGTTTTATTTTTAAATATTGTGCGAAAAAAGTGCAAGTCAAGCAAAAATTAGCATTTGGCTGGAAAGGGAAGGACCTTAGCGGGCAAGATCTTCTCCAGCGAAATATATAATAATAGGCGCAAGCTCGTGCACAAGTTGGCTTCTCAGACATGGCCTTGACGGGCAAGGCTTGGCAGGCCCAAGCGGGCAAGGCATCCGACGGGCAAGGCATCCGACGGGCGAGGGAATTGGGCATGGGCGCGTGTGGGCAAGGGAAATGGGCATGGACTCATGTGGGCGAGACCTTATGTGGGCAAGACCCCAAGCTGCGAGGCTCCAGATACTTATTCTACTGTCAACAACTCTTGTTGAGCTCGTGGTTTTAAAAAGCGAAGTCCCCTTTTGTTCAGCCCTGCTAAGGAGCTGGGTTGAACAAGGAAATGCCCATCAAGCCCTCAGCCTTCCATTTGTTTGTAAACACTGTGCCCATTTTTGGTACAAGTTTTGTGAAATGAAGATCACAAAATCTTCTGACGGAACGAATACCAAACTGTCGCCTTGTTCTTGTTTCCTGTCGAAATATATGTCTAATACGCCTACCCAAGTAGCACAGTTTGGTCGACGGGGTCGTTCCTTTTCGACCAAGTTACGTCGCCGCGTGACGATATGCCTATTGGTCGACATCCAATTGTCAAGGGCTACCGACATTGAAAGGTGACGAACCGGGGACGTCACCCAACGACGATCCGATGTGTGTTTTATCAAATGCTATGTGTTATCAATTGCATTTCTAATGAATGCAACGAATTCACTATAAATAAAACACAAATTACGATGAAATATGCGAGAAAAATACATTAACCGAGAAATTTCTTGATCTAAGTTTCCTTAAATTTTAAGTAAAACTTCAAAAATTTGTTTTAAACGTTTTTGCACTGAAGTGAAATTTAATAAATCTTATAAAAAATCAAAGAAAAATTACATTTTACCTAGGAAATTTTCGTTCAATTTCTGAAGAAATGTCATTGTCCTCAGTTTACATAAATTAAGTTCAGACAAATTTTACCATTTAGTCAAAGAACATTTAAATTTATTCGAAGTAGGCTCTTCTTAACGTTATCCAGGCGTCAAGGCATCGTTACTTTGGGAAATTACGTTTAACGTCCGTGCGACGCCGGCCTGACATCCAATTGGCAAGCCAGTTTGACGTAAAAAAAATTACGAGAACTTTCGACGTCGCCGACGTCGCTTCGACCACTTTTCGACCAAAGTGTGCTACTTGGGTATGGGCCAGGAAAGACTAAATCATTTAATGATTTTGTCTGTTACGAAAAGTTAATTGACGAATTTGCAACACGAAAGGCAAGAAAGGCTAAATTCTGAATGCTCTTTTTGTTTTGGAAATATAGGTTGATTTAATCAAGGTTATGTAATGTTTTTAATTTTCACACTTCTTACACTTTCCTGTATGCGGGAAAAGGGCCCCAAATGTTGGTTTTCCCCGGGCCCCGTCTTACATCTGGGCGGCCCTGTGTATCGCTTCAAACAAATTGGGACACCAACTTGTATAAATTGTCAAAAGGAAACGGACGACATACATAATCGAATTATGGAATGTCCAAAGTACAGTCATGAGCAAAAAAAAAAAACTAGGCACAGAAAACCAAAGAAGTCTAATCAGGCCTCTCGAGGCTGATTAACCTTCATTAGGTAGTGCAAGAGCTGGAAAAGTAGCCACAGGCAACTTCTATACTTTTAATAATGGATTACAATTATTTTGCATTGTAACATTCCTTTGCCTACATACACCTTTTAACCGATTGCTTTAATCTCTTTCGCCAATCAATGAAGGTAAATCAGCCTCGAGAGGCCTGATTAGACCTCTGTGGTTCCAGTTGGCCAGTTTTTTTGCTCATGACTGTACGAACAAGAAAGAAGGATATTACAAGAGAAGAGGCCTGATTAGACCTCTGTGGTTCCAGTTGGCCAGTTTTTTTTGCTCATGACTGTACGAACAAGAAAGAAGGATATTACAAGAGAAGACAGAAAAAATAAAAGTAGATTTCACTTTGGATAATATTTTCGGATTCGGCAATTTATAAATAGAAAAGCAGTTCCATATTCAAAATGCATTAGTTGAATTTTTAAAATACACCAAACTAATGGAATCTTTATAAGTTACAGCTAAAAAAATAGACAATCAGGCAGATCTCCAAATAACCTTGACAGCGGCTGTCGCTAATACACCCACTGCAGATGGAGCAGTGGGTCTTAAAAAAAACAACCAAATATCCAGTTTAATTAAACTAGGAACTACACAATTCCCTACTAAGAATTTTCTACGTCGTATAAAAAAGACTGATGACCGTCTTTTGTGGCGTTCCGGAACAGAAGCAACGACCTGCCGAATGTTTCCTCGTTGAAGGCTCCTGCCACCCATGCTCCTTCGATGAGCTCCTTCATACTCTTGACGGTAGCTTCTGCTAGACTGTTTGATTGCGGGTAATGCGGCGAAGACGTGCTTTGCACTATACCCCAATCCTTTAGGTATTTCCTGAATTCTGCACTCGTAAACTGAGGCCAGTTGTCCGAGAAGAACTTTACAGGTGCTCCAGGGCCATTAACAAAGAAGTGGCGAACTGCGTCTACCACTTTGCGCGCAGAAGTAGTTTTGTTTGTGTAAGAGGGTTTTTGCGCTGTTCAATAGGGAATTAGGGAATGTGACCTTTGCTATCTTTACTTTTATTTGACCTTGCCCTTAGTTGTGTATCTCAAATATTCTTCCTCATTCCTTTTAGCTGTGTATATAAATGTCGAGGGCTATGTTTGGAGTTAGTTGAATTAGAACTTGTAACTGGAGAATACACTAGCGTACATTCGCGCAGTCGGTAGGATGGCTACCCCTACTAGATCTTTTGTTAACAAGTTACAGGGTGTAAAGTTTTTGCCGGATGAATTTAAAGGCACTAAAAGTGAAGACTGGGCGGCTTGGCGTCGACAGTTTGAAAGACGTGTCATTTTTAATGGTATAGACAATACCATGGCCGCCGAATTGTTAGCAGTGACATTGCGAGGAAGAGCTGAAACTGTGTTCTCAGGACTTTCCAAGGATGTTCAGTGTCATTACAAACAATCTTTAGATAAACTTGAAAAAGTGTTTGATCCGGTTAATCCCGATCTGTACAAAAGTTTGTTTAATTCAATTGTACGGGACAAGGACTTGTCAGTTGGTGAATTTGTGCAGAAGATAACAGAAGTTCACAGAAAAGCATTTCCAACCTTGACGGAAAATGCACGTGAGGAAATAGTACTGTGGAAATTAATTCAAACAGTGAAGAACGACAATTTAAGACATAAATTAAAGACGGAGCGTCCTGCGAATCTGGAACAAGCTGTTGAAGTGATTACGGTTTTTGAGGCCATGTTAACAGAGGAAGCGGCTCAAAAAGAGGTGGTATCCGTGATCGAAACCAAAGAAGAAGAAGAAGGCTATAATGCAAAGTCCGTGGGTTCGGGAGAAACTGTGTCCGTTATCCAACAGCAAGAGAATATTCTAGAACAACGACTAGCTCGTATTGAGCGATCTTTGGAGAACTTGATGTCTAGCAGAGGTCGGGGTAGGCGTGCTCCGGGTCGTAATTTTATGGGCGCTGGGCATCGGGCATGTTACAATTGCGGACAACCTGGGCATTTGAGATACGCTTGCCCAAATTTGGCTAATATTCCGAAGTCGGAAAACTTCAACGGACTGAAGCACTGACCCCTTCTTCAGTTCCTCGGCCTTACGGGGTTAGTTCCGACGTTTCCATAGCAGCAGTTAGCGTCGCAGCGTTTGTGGATGGATTTTTGGGACCTGTTCGCGTAAAAATGCTAGTAGATTCGGGTTCGGCCATAACTCTGGTTAATGAAAGGGTGATTCAAAAGCTTTCACCGATTCCGCAAGTACGCGACGTGAACATTAACGCTCGGACAGCGAATAACCAAGTGCTACGGATCAGTGGAAAACTGTCGGTGCCGCTGAAGCTAAGTGGAGAAGCTATCTGGTACGACGCTTATGTGTCACCGGAGATATCTAAGGATGTCCTGCTAGGAAGAGATTTCTTGGAGAAGCAAGGTATGTTGCTGGATTACAAGAACATGTTATTAAAATGGGGCCAGCAAGAGCTCAGGCTGACAGATGGGACACTGCAGGAAATAGTGGCAACGGAAACGCTATGGGTGCCCGGCCGGCATGAAGTTGTGGCGCTGGTTGAAGTGCATGAAACCAACTTTACAACCGCGTTGTTCGAGGGATCGGATCAGCAATCTGGCTTACAGTGTGCTCGGGCTATCGTGAAAGCGAACGATGGGAAGATTCCCGTTCGTATTATGAATCTGAACGAACAAAAAGCGGTTATAAGGAAGGGTACCCGACTGGGATTCCTGCAAGACTTTACAAATAATGTAACCTCGTCAGAAATAAATCAGATCACATCGTATGAACCCTACGAAACAGATATCCCTAGTGAATTAATAAATCTTTTCGATACTACGAATTTAAGCCGTGAGCATCGTAAACATTTAGAAAAACTGTTACAGAAACATCGCTCGGTGATTTCTTTGAATTCTAAGGATTTGGGTAGGACGTCGTTGATTAGACACTATTCATACTGGTAACCACAATCCTATCCGAGTACCGCCTAGGCGTGTTCCAGTGCATTGGAAACCTCAGTTAGAGACAATGGTGAGCGATTTAGTAGACCAAGGTGTGATAGAACCTTCGAACAGCCCTTGGAGTGCACCAATTGTGATGGTGAGAAAGAAGGATGGCTCATTAAGACTTTGTGTGGACTATAGAGCCTTGAACACAGTGACTACTAAGGATGCCTACCCGTTACCGAGAATTGATGATACCCTGGACGCGTTGCAGGGAGCAGAGTTTTTCTCTACTCTGGACCTAGTAAGTGGTAATTATCAATTAGAACTTGACCCAAGAGACAAACAGAAGACCGCATTCCAAACGCCTCAAGGTCTCTACGAATTCAACATTATGCCCTTTGGATTGTGTAATGGTCCGAGTTCCTTCCAGAGGTTAATGGAATTAGTGTAAGAGGTCTCCAGTGGAAAACTTGTTTAATTTATTTGGATGACCTTATAGTGTTTCGTAAAACTTTTGAAGAACATTTACAACGTCTGGACGAATTGTTTGGCAGATTGCGTCAGGCTAATTTGAAGATTAAGCCTTAGCTTAATTTGAGGCGTAGAATGGCCTCGACCCTTGAAAAGTGATGAATTGAATAGTTTCCTTGGATTAGCTTCGCATTATCGTCGATTTGTTAAATCGTTTTCCGACATGACTAAACCGTTATTTCGACTTACCGAAAAGGACGTTCCTTTAGTTTGGTCTACGTTATGTGAGGAAACTTTCATGAATCTTAAGCGGCTCCTATCGTCAACACCGGTACTTTCATTTCCTGATTTGTCCAAGCCGTTTATTGTAGACACAGACGCCAATAATGTTGGGCTCGGAGCCGTGTTATCGCAAGAATTTGAGGGGGTGGAACGGCCAATCGCTTATGCAAGTCGACGCTTAACAAGGACAGAAGGCCGCTATTGCGTAACTCGTAAGGAGCTTTTGGCGGTTAAGTTTGCGCTAATTCAATTTAGTCATTACCTTTTGGGAAGACCATTCAAGCTTAGGACAGACAACAGTGCTGTTGCTTGGATGAAAAACTGTAAAGAACCAACTGGTCAGACCTTGCGATGGCTGAACTTATTTGAATCCTATCAGTTCACCGTTGAGCATAGGCCCGGACCAAAACATGGCAATGCGGATGCCATTTCGAGAAGGCCATGCTCGCAATGTGGGAAACACGACGATTCGGTAAGTGAAGAAGATAGTGAAGGCCCCGAGATGCCTATTAGCCCGCAACATGATATCACTCTGAATCAAGTGGAGTTAGGGGATGATGGTTGTGTTATGGAAGCTCAACATGAAGATGCTGAGATGCAAACCATCAAGAAATGGTTATTAGAACCTAACTGTAAACCGTTTTTGAAAGATTTAAGTTCGTCTTTACGTAGCTATTGGACGCAAAGGAAGAACTTGGCTATCCGTGACGGCGGGATTTACCGAAAATGGAGTTCGTCAGAAGGGTGCCAATATTTGCCCCTTGTACCCAAGACAAAGCAGGAGGAAATCCTGAGCGGTTATCATGGTGGAAATTCTGCGCTCATATGGGAAGCGAGAAAATTTTAGCAAAATTAAGATCACGTTTTTACTGGCCTAAAATGCGGTACGATGTTAAAGCTTGGTGTAAGAGCTGTGTGACGTGTGTACAGCGAAACCCACCGTCTCAGAAGACTAGAGCGCCCTTGAACCCACTGCAACCTAGATTTCCGAGCGACATTGTCGCTATGGATATATTGGGACCTCTACCAGAAACAAAAAACCACAACCGTTATGTGTTGGTGGTAGGAGATTTGTTCACAAAGTGGGTAGAAGCTTATCCCATTCCGGATCAAGAGGCTAATACCATTGCATGCAAGCTGTACGGTGAATTTATTAGCAGGTACGGAGTACCTCTTCAACTTCACGCTGACCAAGGTAGGAATTTCGAATCCAGGACTGTGAGTGAAATTTGCCGTTTGCTTCACATTAATAAAACTAGAACTACACCCTATCATCCTGAGAGCGATGGCTTTATTGAGCGTGCCAACAGGACAATTTTAGCGGGCCTCAGCAAACTTATCGATGAAGGTGACGAAACCTGGGACACCGTTTTACCCAGTGTTTTACTCGCGTATCGGACGATCGTCCAAAGTTCCTCGACCTTCACCCCTGCAAGTTTACATTTGGGGAGAGAGTTATTGTTACCAGAAGACATTATGTTTGGTGGTGGTAACTTGCAAATGGAACCAGTGTCGACGTCTCAGTACGTGGAAAAATATAAAACGACTTTACCAGAGATGTTTGAAAAGGCTCGGTCTCAATTGGGCTTTGCGCAGAGATACCAAAAGGTATATTATGACAAGAAAAGCTGAAAACAACAAATTGAACTAGGAGACTCCGTTTGGCTGTTTAATCCTGCCCCGAAGAGAGGTAGATTCCATAAGTTCCATCGACCTTGGTCGGGACCATGGAGTGTGATTAAACGTATTTCGGATCAAGTAGTTAGAATCAAAAACTTGAATACAGGTGCGCAAAAAGTGGTTCATATGAATAATTTAAAGAAAGGACCTGCTGTTTCTCACTCGTATCCTGTGAATCCATTGAATCCGGATCGCGAGCGTATTCCTTTGCATGTGGAACCGCGGGTGCAGGACGAAGTAACGGAAAACGAAGAAGATGGACTTCGACGGCGATGATTAGTTGACTGGGACGACGACTACCATTCAAGTTCACCGGTAAACCAAGATCAGATGTGTGAAGATTCGGCGACAACGGCAGTTGGTGAGTGCCATGAAGACAGAATGGAAGTTATTGGAAGAGAATTTCGGTCAACAAGACACCGGAAACCTCCTGAACGGCTAGTGTATTATGAACCCGGATGACCGATTTGTTAGGTTACAGTGATCTTTGTCCTTTCGAATACCTGTTCATGGGTTGTGTTCCACTCGGAGATACGGTCCTTCTTTAAAAGCGGTGCCAGCGGAATGAGGGCTTCGGCAAAATTTTCGAGAAGTTGCCTACTTGTTGACATAGCCCGTTGAATGCTCGAACGTCTGTGATGTTCTTGGGCGTTGGAACTGCCTTATGGACCTAGTTAACTCGGGATCGGGCTGAAACCGCTGCTGCTAAGGACAAATTCACCAAATTTCCTTCCGGTTGAGTGAATTGGATGTTTTCGACGTTTAGAGCCACGTTATTTTCGGCTGCTTTTTGGAACAACTGTCGTACAATTGCAGGTGACTAACGTAATCCACTGAAAATACCACGATGTCTTCCACCACACGTCGGCTTGAGGGGAGGCTGTCAAAGACTTATTACACACGACGTCCATAGTCGTCCCCTGCGTGTGTGATCCCGAATGGTTGTCTCAAATACTGATATCGACCAAACGGGATGGAGAACGTTGTTAAAGCCGCCGACTCTTCGTCCAAGTTCACTTGGTGGTACCCTTTTAAAGCATCTACTACCGTGAAATTTTTCATCCCTGGTGGAATTGTTCTTACTGCCTGGATTGGTGTGGGGACTCGGACTATTGGGTGTACCCATGCCGTAGGTTCCGTCACCTTCCGGATGATTTTTTTGTTTCTTTAGGGATTCCAATTCCTCCTTCAGTTTTGGCATCAAAGGTACGGAAACATGTCACGATCCCTTCAAAGTTACGGGCACCGCGCCTTCCTTTAGATGGAAGTGGCATGGTTGGCCAGACATTGTCCTGCAAACGCCATCGAAGACTTGAGGAATCTCATCCATGAGATTCCCTCTGCTTCCTGGACTCGTCCACACCGGTGCCAGCCATGCTCTCTGCCATTAGGTTCGGGAAAAGACTAATTACCTTTAAATTATGTGGCGTCTGGGCTGGTTCCTCAGTAAAGTTTTTCGTAGAGACTTCGGTAACGCACATCTGGATACAACTCCGGTAACATCTGCAATTTTTTCTAGGTGACATCGGATATTACTGGTTGCCTTAGGTTCTTCAGCACGTGAAACACCCTTTTCGTTGGACGGGAGTTTCCGTCCCCGGCGATCCAGTGGAACGTCGCATGAAATGTGCCTGCGCTGGTAATTTTATCGCCTACGGCTGTAAACTCTGGTAGCCCGTCGGGTGATATTTCTACGCCTTTTACCAGGTTCTTAAAAAAATTGTTCCGGTATTGCGTCGATATCCGCTCCTGTGTCCGTCAATATCCAGATTTCTATGGTCCTCTCAGGGTTCACTATTGATGCAACTTTGACCTTGACCATTTTGACCACAAAACTCCAACGCGATTGCTCAAGCTGTAGCGGAATAGCTCCGCACATACCTGACGCCGTTGAATGCTTGGTCCCCGAGGTTGGGTAATCCTTTCGGCATGCAGAGTTTTCCGGTATCGGTGTTGGCCCTCAGCTTGGTGAGCATGCCATCTGCTTCCAGTTCCTCAGCCTCGGTCCCGTCTGTTTGCCTCAATGGTCAATCGCCTGCAGACGCTTCTACAAGTTCTCGCGCTTGGTCGACTTCCGTGTCGGTCTCGTCTAACACATGCGGGCAATCTCCGCGTTCGAATGCCCCTCAGGGGGCTGCTGTTCAGGACACATGCGGACACTCTCCGCCTTCAGTTGCTCCTTCCGGAGCAGATCTCGTTCCAAGTGGGCATTCTCCGTGGGCTTCAAATGGACATGCTAAAGCCGCTTCACAATCTTCGTTGGGTACTTCGTCACCTCGGATTCTTCCTCCTGCGCCTCCGCTGCTCCCGCTAGCTGGTGACGCCGCCAGCAAGGTCACGGATGGATAGTGGGCTGTTTCCCTTACATACGTCTGTGCCAATACCGACCTGGAAGTTATTAATTCAAATAAAGGGACGTCTCCGCTTCTGGCAGACAATAGGCCTTTTCGGTCTCCACCTTTTTTCTTCACTGCATAGAAAACTTCCCGGATCGGGAATCAAGGGCGCGCTTTGCTGTAGCCGCGCTGCGACATATCCGCAATAAGTTTTCATTGTGGGGTAAGCTCCCGCCAGCTTCGTGGAACAATCTGGACACAGCAGTTCGCGCTAGAGCCGAAGCTACTTCGTTCACGGCCTTCGAAGTCGAGATTTGGTTCTCCCGTCAAGCCGCAAGGTGTGGCATCCCCTGACCAAGGCGCGGCGATGACTCCGTCAAGATTTCCAGCTTGCAGGCGTTGTGCAACCTGCAAGGCTTTGTCCCGCGGTTCTAGCGAGGTATGAAAGACGCGTTCAACAAGGCTTTCTGTTCCGCCAGTTGCGTGTTAGTGCATGAATGCGCCGAATATCATAGCTCAACGCATGGGTCCCACCGTTATCTGAAACGGTCATTTCATTGGCGCAAACGTTCTCGATCGCCTCCCCTTTGAAGTCAAAAGGCAAAAAACTGAATGACCCCGGCGGGCCCTCTGCTGTCCACTTCGACGCAATATTGCCGGCGGTGACCAGTCATCCTGCCGCTTCGCGTAGCTTTCCTCCCTTGGACGCAGCTCTTCTGGAGCGCAGTTCACCCTCTACCCCTGTTGTTGTGGATACATTTTGTGGATTCTTAAATATATTGGTGTCTTCTGACTTGACGTGGTTACTGGCGTAATATTTTATCTTTGGAAGCGGACATTGGGTTCGAAGGCATGCGGAGTAACAGGCGTACACCCAACTTACCATCCATTAGGAACAACATTTCTCTTGTGGAAGAATTTAATTCGTGCTTCGTGAATGAACTGGGCGCCGTGTCCAAGTAACCCAACGGAATCAGATTGACTCTGGATCTGTCAAGACCGTCCGGCGCGCGTGTAAACGACGCATTCTGGATTAGCAGCGGCAGTTAAATATCACGGCGTCAACTACGCGATTTCTCGGATGCAAGCCATTTGCGAAGCAGGTTAAAGTGGCGTACATGGCTAAAGTCGACATCACGAGAGCCTTCCACTTGATCCCAATTCGTAAGGATCAACGGCCCCTTCTCGTCTTCGAATGGAATGGTACTCACTTCTGCGACGTGAGGCTCCCGTTTGGTTGCCGGTCTTCACCAAAAATCTTCTGCGAGTTCACCGACGCCTTTCTGCGGAAATAGCTTGGACCACTTCAGGCTCCGATTCCATCGATAATTACAAGGATGACTTCTACATCGTGGAGGAGTCCGAATATCGTCGTGGCGCTAGCCTTCGCGCTTTCGTATACCACTGCGCAACTTACCGGATTCCCCTGGTCGAGGACAAGACCGTCGAGCCAACCACTTGATTACCTTTGCTAGGCTTCGTGCTCGATTCAGTAAGAAACACAATTGAACTCCCCCAAGATAAGCTACTGGAAATTCGAAGGAATTAGACGAGCTCGTTGACTCTCGTACCGTGCAAAAATTCAGATTAGAATCCTTTGGTGGGCAAATTGTCATTCGCGGCGACATGCGTCCCGATGAGCAGAATCTTTCATCGACGCGCCTGTACAGCGCAATAGGACCTCGCTTCGCCCTTTCACCGGCGAAAGCAGTGGATGGTTCCGGGTTCCCGGGAGGCTCGTAGGTATTTAAGGAGCGCAGGTGCGTCGGCCAAGCAGTTATTCAATAACTGCTTAACCTCTTATGTCAATTTTGCCCTCCCTTCCCACCCCTTCTCCATGGCTAACTGTTATCCCTCCTTCCTCTCTCGGACTCAAGGTGGAGGCGGCTCTAGCCCCAGGATGGATGTCCCGTGGGACCAGAGTGGAGCCCACACCGACGAGGCCCTTACATTGGCAAACCCTGCGTCGTCATCGAAAGGTTCGGCTAATCCCTTTGCAAATCGAATCCTAGTTCTGAAAATCAAAAATTTTTTTGATTTTCACGAATCGAATCCTAGTTCTGAACTAAAAGCATCCATAACCTGTACAAGTGACATTAAAACCAAGCTGATTAAAACTGAAATTGAAATTTGTAAAAGGCAACGAGTAATACCTCACGCCTATGATGTCAATGAAATAAAATAAAAAAGACGCACGAGCTATAACAGTACAGTACTCGTAATAAAAAACGACCCAAACAAACAATCCTATTGCTAACTATCCTATTATATCCACTGTGGGGAAGCCTTGTTGCGTGTCGAAAACGTTCGAAAGACGGAAAAGAGGGACACAGCTCGCGCAAATGCTGTGCCGCTAGCCACCCGACGGTTTGTTTGGGTAGTTTTTATTACGAGTACTGTATAGTACTCTGAAAAAAACGGGCCCAGCAAACCACCTTGTACTATACTAGCGCCACGGCCGTTTGCGCGAGCGGTGTCTCACTTGATCGTTTTTCGAACGTTTGTAACCCACACGGCTTCCTCCCGGTCGCAGGGGATGCTAGCATAGGGCAGTACTGACAGAAAAAATCTTTGCAGGCAAGCTTTCAAATGGCTCGCTGGCCATCCTTTAGCGGAGCGCCCAGAGAACAGCCGCTAAACAGTTACCCAGGGGATGGGATAGTTATGCGAAAAAAACACCTATTTCCCTTTTTAGCGCGAGTTCTTTCTTCTAGGAAAGGCTGGGCATTGGCATAACAGGCCGGACCTCTTTCAGTATGGACTGACCAGTCCAAGACTGTCTGTACCTGATGATCTTCATTTTCTGGATAAGATTTTTTTCTGTTATTTCTGTACACTACTCGGCAAAAAATGGCGCTAGCGAACCGCCCTATACTAGCGACGGCCGTTTGGCCATATTACACCCAAGGCAGAAAGAGGCTTTGTTCTTTTTAGTTTTTCACTTGTCGTAATTACTTTTAATCCGAGGAAAGCCAAGTTGATGCCGGGATTCAAATTCAAAGGAGACACACCACAGTTCACACGAACCCTGCTGTGCCCAGTGCACAGTTCACATTAAACACTAGTGCGGATTTTGGGCACCAAAAGACAACTCGACTTCTTCGTAAATATGCCAAACGTCACTGGATGCGCAGACACTACTCTATTTCCCGTTGTTGGTATGCCGAAACAGTACAGTCCGGCAAGACCATTGACAAACCAGGCTGAGCCTAACAGGGTTGCCAGATTTTTTTTCTTTCAGCAAACCAAAGTAACAAAAAAATAAACTAAAAATACACCAAGAGAATTCTAAACAAACCAAAAACAAACCAAAATTTGTAAAAGGATTAAAATGCGTTAAAATTGTTAAAATTACTTTAGCACACTGTCGAAAATTTGACATTGACAATATAACTGCACATACAGAGATTCAATAAAATGATTGTTGAGATCCTGGGTCACTGGGAGCTGCCATGTTTGTTTGTGTTGCCCCAGCTCCTCCCTAGTGATCGTTACCTCCCCTTGTATGAAGGAACTCCTGATTCTCTCGAACGTAGGCAAGTCCTTTGTGTTGTTGTTGTCCTCCAGAAGAACGTTGTCATTTCTACGTTCGAGAGAAAATCGAGGTTATAAATATGACTGGCGGACAGGACTAGTATATACAGACCCCGTCCAACCACTTGACAGCAAGTCCTCCTAGCAGCAACATGGCAGTTCTTTTCTATAGAGCCATTGTTGAGCCCTTGGTGTTAGTCCAAGGTGGCTGTTGAGCTGTTAGAGTTAAAGGGAGGCAGTTGGCAGAGTTCTCCGAATAGTAACAAGGCAGATAGCTTCTTGTAGAGCCTTTTGTTGGTCCTAGCCCTTGGTGTCAGTCGTTTGTCTAAGGTGGCTGTAATTGTTTTGCTAAAGTTCTCAAGCATCGTAGACGGTACCTGGAATTCTTTACAGCACAAATTTCTACTGGAAAGGTATGATTTGATCCTGATAACTGCGTCGAGCATTCGGATCTCGATTCTATTCCTCAGTTTGCTCTTGACATACATCACTTGAGAAAACATACATCACTTGAGACACAAATGCATTAGAAATAGGTAAAGATAGACATGCTAAGCAATAATTATAAAGTTCCCTGAAGGCAAAAACTCCTTGTACGTTCTGGAAATTCCTTACTGATTTCCAGAATTAAATTGTCTCTAGGGACGGAAGAATTTTAAAAATGATCCGTCTCTGACCAAATCACAAGACTTATTTTCCGATACTGGTCTTCAATTAATTGAGCATTCATTCCCATTAGGTGACTCAGAGGTAGATCACGAAAATGAACTTTGTCTACCTGAGAAAGAACTCGACTTAGAGAAAGGTAAGAAATGCTTCGAAATACTTCTCTGTACTCAGGTAGACGCGATTCCATCTGTGAGATAAGTTGCGACATTGCGAGCCCCATCAGAAGAATAACCAATACAGTTGGAAAAATAAATATCCACAGATGTTAATTTTTCTTTCAAGGCAAGAAAGAGATCTTCGCCTGTTGTGAATACTACAGGAATTAGACCCAGATAATCATAATGTACTTTTCTCTTTTTCTGAGTAATATCGCGCACATACGCAGAGATGTTTAGCTGCTGTGATGCCTGTCAGTTGCTTGTACAGGCTATTCCAGCGCGTGGAGTTTGCGACTGGGATAACTTTACCATTGCTCATTATTCTTCGAAGGATGTCTTCACTGACGAGCTACGGTGGAGAATATTGGCTAGTTGACAACACTTGGAAGTAACTGAGTTATTGCTAGCGACTTTTAATCCATCGCGGAAGACTAGCTGAAGGATGTGGGCGAAGCAAGGGATTCACTCAATTGCCTTCGATTGAACTGCGTTCTTGATGCGTACTCCTCTGCCTCATCCAGGTCTTGCCAAAGTTCTTCATCGGGGAGACTCTCAATTCTCTCAAGAAAAATATCTTCGGAACTTTCCGGCATGGCAAGCTTACGTTCGTTTAGAACAAACAACGTTTTTTAATGTTGCTAGCGTTGTCTTTAACGACGAAACTTATTTTTTTCAAGAAAAATTCTGTCGTCTCGTCGTCAATAAGTTCGCCTGTGTGTGAGCCCTTGAAAGCCTTGAATGCTAATAGGTACGAAACAAATGTACAGTCGTGAAACGCGTAAGCCGTAATTTCCATGTACGAGTGCATACATCGGTCTGTCAAAATATCCATGGTGAGTGCAACGTACCTCGCGTTTGCTAATGCTTCGAGCATTCTACCTTTCTTTTCTGCTGTAATTCTCGGGAGGATCGTATTGGTAATATGCTGCCTCGAAGGTATTGTAACTCTCTTATTTCCAGGCTTCTAAGAAAGTGCGGAATTCCGGAAATTCGACAATCGATATACGTAGGCCGCATCCTGATGTGAATGCCTCACCTTGTGGTTTTAACCTTGTGTAGGTTTAACCCTTTCTCTAACATAGTTTATCCTATTAGTGTAAATGGTTTTTGTATGAACATTTGTAATCCCTCACTAATCTCTTGTACTATATAATGGTTGAATATTCTATGTTAAGGGTAGTCATGTCATGGAGACTCAGTTGGAATACAACAACTCCTTAAGTACAACCTTTGTGTGATTCTTATTGTAAGAACATAACACATCCGATAATGGCGTTCAGAACAAGTAAATGAACTTTCCTCTGTTGGTCAGGGTGATTCTGACCATTATGGAGCACCGCCCCCCATTTCTGTAAGTGTGCGCTGATTTTTTTCAGGTTCCGGATGCGACCGTGTGTCTGGTATTGTTCATATTGCGTTGTGTGCTTCCTTTGCAGATGCCTATATCATGAAAGTTTCAGCTCCGTTCTAGCTCGACTATTTCGAAAGAGAAGGTGTAAATATCGGCTTTCATTTTATTTGTCGATCGAATGAAATTGCGGAGAAATTACGCGACATAATATCAGTTGTGTGAACTAAATAATGTGCTTCAAGAAAAGCCTCAAAGTTACCGCCTGTATCATGTATTCCGGCTTTCTTGTACCGCAACCAAATTGTGCAGTTAAAAAGGTGGTGCAAATATGGGCAAGTATGAAAATGTTACGAATTCTAGCCCAAATGGGACGTTGAAAAGAAAAGAAAGATGCCTAGGGCTGCTCATAGGTACAGTACTCTTCATAAAAAACGACCCAAACAAACCGTCCTATTGCCAGAGATGGTACGAGACCGACTTTTCTCGAGACCGGTCGTAAGTATTCAAGACCGAGACAAGACCGAGACCGCAGCTTTCGAGACCAAGACGAGACCGAGAAAAAAATCCGAGACCAAAGACCGGTATCGAGACCAAGACCTGTCTTGACTTTTGTTGTAGAAGATTGGCATTTGTTGTAAAAGAAGATAATTCCAGAAGAAAATAATCATTTATGTACACAATAATCCACAAATGTTTGCTTCGTTTCAATATAAATGTAACAGTATACAAAATAAAATAAACATAAAAAGTTTGATATATTCAATACTTGTCAAGAATCTACTTATTACCAGAGGCAAGCATCAACATTGTAAGTGTCGTCAGACATTTGATTCCTTTGTAACTGTCTATATAAATAGTTAAATAACAGTTTAGCTAAGACATAGATTTTTTAGTAAAAAAATTACATAGTGACATATTAAAAAAACCTACATATAAAGTTACCTACATATAAACCTACTTAAATATAAATTATATACATAATTATATATACATATTTAAAACATATATAACATACATTATACATGTAGAAGTCGCTCCAGATTCCTCACAAAGGTCTTTATGAGGTGAACAAAAAGTATACATAGCAACCCATTTCTGCTTTGCCGAATCATAATTAAAAAAATCTTTATAGTCGAATTCGATGACCGAAGGTTTTTTGTTGGGACGGTTTTGACTTCCATTTTCGCTTGATGGTGGACTAAGACTAAACCTCTTCGATACATTGGGCTGTATACGCAGTTAAGTGAAATAAGGGTAGTTTAAGGATATTATAAGATTATTTTCGTACGTATTTTCGAACGAGTATTTTCCTAGAATTATGCAGAACACCAACGCCTTTCACTTCGCAATTAAAGTTCTTATCTAAGACAACCCTATAAGCGTTTAGTGGACCTTGGATTATAAACTTAAGGAGTCATTTGGGCATTACAAAACGGAAATAAGTAAACTCGAAAGTGCGAACAGTTCCGCTTACATTAATTCTCACCATATTCTTTGAAATCGAGACCAAGACCGAGACCAACAAACCCTCGAGACCGGTCTGGAGACCAAGACAAGGTCTCGATGTCCCATCTCTGCCTATTGCTAACGGCCCAAGCCACTGTGAGGAAGCCTTGTTGCGGGTCAAAAACGTTCAAAAGACGGAAAACTGCCGGGCTGTTCGACACCCCACGGTATGTTTGGGTCGTTTTTTATGTCGAGTACTGTACATAGTATTCCGTTAAGTAAAAAAATGTGTGTATATAACAACACTAAAAAACGAATTAGGACGAACTATTCATACATTATGTTTATGAGTATTTTCCATAAAAACAGCCCCAACGAGTGTCCTATACTAACGGCACGGCAATACAGGTTGAAGCGCCGCTACTGGACAGGAACGTTCGAAGAAGCCTGGAGTGGGACTAACTCGCGCAACTGCCGCGTCGTTAGGTAGGGGAAATTTATTGGGCCGTATTTGAATGGAAAGTACTGCACGAACTGACTGCTGTGGAGATGCTGTGCTATAAAATGAAGGAAAAGTGTTCTGTCAGGTTATGAGTTTTTCTCAGTAATGACTGAAGTACCGAAACGTTTTGTGGACCAATAATGGAGTATAAAATGACATTTTACTTGGTAAAACCAAAGTAAGATGCTATTCCAATTTGAAAAGTAGAATTTAAGATCTGTTTAATTAGATTCTGGCAAGGTGCGTGTCCAAACGGAACTTGAGATATTAAAGTGACGTTTGTCATATCCGCCACTTTCATAAAACTTTCCATTACAGTATATTTGTTTGAAGGCAACGGGTTACCTAATCGAGACATAGCCTATCTTTTTTTCCTCTCCTTTTTTTAACGTACGTGACAAAAGCGGAAAGTTTTTTTCGTATTTACAACCAGCGCAAGCATTTGCTCTTTGCGGCTTATCTCAACGGTGCATACAGGACTAGTGACACTTACAATTATGACCTGTGACATATCACAATACGGACCAATTATAGCTGACTGTAATGTAGCCCTTTCCTCCTTCAGGATGGACATAGCACTTTTTCTGAAATAAATTATTGCTGGGTATGCTTTAGCGTTAGGGAGAAAAAGTTCGGCATTGAAAAGGATACTTAATTTAGAGAGTTCTCTTAATAGTTTCGCTCTTTTTTTTTAGCCATCTGCATTGGAAAAAGATGTGTTGAAGGTCCTGATTTATGTGGACAGCGCATGGGCACAGAGATTTATCCAGTTTTTTATTCTATGGAGGTACTCCAATGTAGGAAAATGTGCATCGTAGTTGAATCATAGTGGATATTGTGAACCTATCTAAGTTTGTTCGGCTACTCCCCACTTGTTCACAAGGTGGGGAGGGACCTTTGGACGGGTTCAAAACGTCAAGACCAGTGTTCTTAAGCAAACCTGGTAGCTGGACCCCGAATTTCCCGCCTGCCAGCTTTAAACGCAGGTCTTCTGAAAAGGGTGTCAGGGGGGTACCATTTAGCCCGGCTGATAAAGGATGCGCCCATGTTACTGAAAGAGCGGCTGACGGTCCTGTAACTGGAAGGGCTGCAACAAGGTACTGAGAAGCTCCAGGATGGGCAACTGACGGCCCTGCGTATGGGGCTGCGCCTAGCTGCGAAGGTCCAGAAGAGGCTACTGACGGCCCTGCGTATGGGGCTGCGTCGAGCTGAGAAGCTCCACCGGGGGCGACTAACGGGCCTACATACGTGGCTGCGCCATGAAACGGATGGAACCCTGCGCCTAGGGCTGCAAACAGGTGGCTCCATGGGTTGAAAGGGCCCTGCTGGCTTGCGGCCCAAGACGGCTGTTCCGGCACGGGAGATGGGCCGGGTGTAAGCTCCGTAGCTGGTTGATGTGGGCGGGGGTAGGGTCCTGCAGGCAGAGGTGACGGTGACGGAATTGTCGACTACTATTACGGGTACTGATGGTCCGGCGACTGCTGGCGGGATGAAATTTGAAAACAGACCGGAGGCTGCAATGGCGGTGCGTCTCTTAACCTTGGAATTGGAGGCATCCGGACTGCTGGACTTCTTGACCTGGGACTAAGGAGAAGGTTGGGATATGGGTTAAGTACCTTCCTCGTAGATTTAATTAGCTGGAACGATAAGAAGCGACCGAAAAAAGGAACCGAGGAGGAGTATTCGACCGACGACTGGTTACATAGTGACGGTGGCAACCACTTATATACCAGCGAACCCGGATTCTCTAGGCCTTTCACTAATCTAAAGAAAGCTAGGACAAGGGTAATCGGGGAAAGGTGACTTAAGGAGAAGTGGGAAAGCACCCCTTACTTCGGTGGTCCCAGCAACGCTAGATCCGGATAAACTTTCTTGACCGGCCTAAGCCGGTAAAGATTCACGTGACGCTCAGGTCAATTTGTATTTATGGGAAAATGATAAGACTGTATCATATGGAAAATTTACATATACAGTGTAACCCGCTTAACTGAATGGGCTCGGTACCGGACGAACATGATTCAAATATGCGGTTTATTCAAATATCCGGTTTTGCCTATATAGCAAGATAAAATAATAGGTAATGGAGGAGGTTATAGTAAATTTCTACTATCCTTTATTGATGTTTAATTTGTTTAATTTTAATATGTTATCCTATATTAATATTCCATTTATTGTATTAATTATTAATATCCGACAATTCTTCTTTGGAAAGAAATCACAATCGAACTCTGTTCGTGCGCTGGTTCTTTATTCTGGAAATCACTGCTTAATTCGCGCCAAATCGTGTAGCAATTGAATCCTGTGTTTGTTTCTTTTTCAGTGAGATTCAACACTTCCATTCTTTGAGCTAGACAGACTTGTGCTGTGGACTTGTGTTCTTTCCTTTTGACATGTTTAATGTACTCTTTTAACTTGGTGACCATACCTAAATTCGGCAAATATGCTTAATTTGTACGGCGTCAACGTTGAAAGGGTCCAAAAGGATATGCAGTGGCGTAACGAGCAATACGCACAGTACGCAAGTGCGTACTAAAATTTTCCGAATTAAGGTAACAAAACTGATATTAGGGTGCTAAACTGATTATATGGCGTAAACTGGTCATAGGACGTAAAATGATTTTAGGGCGCCAAAGGAGTCTACTCAGTCATAGGTCGCTAGAACAACATTATACCATTCCATTTTTAGTGTTGTTACTACTTGTTCTGTTTTTTTAACGGGTGTATTCCACATGCAGGGATACATAGCATGCAGGCCCAGATAAAAATTTATCATGATTTATCATGATTTATCATGATGAAGAATAATTTATCATGATAAATCATGATTTATCATGATAAATCATAATTAATCATGATCTTTCAATGAATTTTGTCAGAACTACAATTAATGATGAAGTAAACATATATCAATGTTATTTGTGAAATTGTTATATTAGGGAGCGTACTTTAATGGCGCCATCAGGGGGGTGGGTGGGTGGGGTCGGCAAATGCTGACGCTTGATGGCAGGGGGGTAGGGGTAAAAATGACGCCATCTTCTACTACCGCTAAAATTTTTATTTCATGCTGGCAAAACATGCTGCTATAGAGCTTTGCGTTTGCGTAGTGACTGCGGGGCAAATGTGCCCAAGCAACCCAGGCAGCTCCTGGCAGAGCCATTGTTCGGACAGTTGCTTACACTTACTACTGTCTAGACTGTCTGCTGGTATAGCGTAGTTTGTCCATAGGCGTACTGTCAATCTTGTTCGCCGTTCCCTAGTATGGGTGCGATACGAAATGCGAGTCAGTAAAGCTCCTTTACAGACTACTTAAATTAGTTTGAATAGACTTCCATATGCTTTTTCCAAGAGACAGTGAAGCCTAACTTACAAAACTGTATCAGTTGAAATTTAATTAAGCTCCATATTACGAAGTGTAGCATATTGAACAACTAATTCACTCGCCACTCGCATTTCAACCTTCACTGCCAGTTGTAAACATCAGTGCGAACAGTGGCGGCTCCACCACTAGCGCACCATGCCAGTCAACGGCATACTAACATTGGTATAAGCCCTAATACGAGATGATAGCTGGGGAAAGCCGAGGATAAAATTTTCCGTATAAAGTAGTCGGAAACCAAAAGAAAATAAAGGAGAGCGTTTTCATAGTTAACAGGGCAACAGTATTGTCCCAATGTAGTATATTTTTAAAATTGCGTGATTGTACAAGTGTTCTCAGAATTTCATTTGATCACCGGAAGCTATAACCTATAGTTAAGTTCGGATATTTAAAAAAATTGACAGAATGTCTGCCAAGAAAGGTCCACATTGGCCTTTGTCGTATCAGCGTCTCACAGAAGCGTACAATCGGTTCTATGGAAACGAAAAAAGTCCATCTCAAATTCAAGCAGATATAAACAATTTTTGGGCTGTTGCAAAACAGAACGCAGAAACCCGAGATAAAGTAGTTGAAGATAAAGTTGCGGATCTAGACGCGAAGAGTTTGAAACGAAAAGGCACACTTAATCAGTTCCGGGGCAACTTCTCGAAATCAAATAATCCAAAAACCAGAAACAGTTCTCCTGCAAGTGTTGAAAGTCAATCAGAATGCGATTCATCGTCCCTTCCGTCTAATGTTGCTGTCCCGAATACTAGTAATTCTACAACGCTCGTCGAAGCTCTTCCTGAAGATGCAGCAACCCCATCTGGCAATTCAGTATCAGCAAATTGTAGCCAGGAAAATATCGCCCGCCCGAAACAAGAAGCTTTGCGAAAGGATATAGAGCGATTTCAAGAAGAATATGATAGTTTGCTCAAGGTTCGCGACATTGGTGTATTGTCCGTAAATTCGAGTCAACTCAGAACAGCCCAAACCAAACTGACAGCAGCGAAGAAGGAACTGAAGCGGTTACAGTCAAACATGCACGCGTCGAGGAAAAAGAGATGTGCGATAAAAAAACTGAGCATGGCTGCACGTATCTTCAAGGAAAACGGCAAATGTGATGAATCCAGAACAATGCAATTCCGTGATAGTACCGGCAGACCTAGACTGGAAGAAGAGCAGCCTGCCTTGACGGATACCCTGATCAAAATTGCATGTTATAATGCCGCAGCCGCAGACAAACGCAGGCCCGAAGAACTTCGTAGCTGCAAAACATTATCTCAGCTGCTCAATCTTCTCCACGATTTGGGATTCAGCATCAGCCGTTCGGCTCTCTACACGCGCTTGCTTCCGAAGCGATCGAACACAGCCGAAGGTAAACGGCATGTTAAGACGGTTCCCGTTCGCCTGTGTCGGGCACAAAACGACATGCACAAAGCTCACCCCGATACAAGCTTTACGATGGCGTCCATGAAAGCATTGGAGGAAGTTAGCGGGATTTTAGGACCAGGTGAGGTTGCCTTTATTTAGCAAGATGACAAAGCGCGTGTGCCAATTGGACTAACGGCCGCTACGAAGCAAGCACCCCTTCTTATGCACGTGGAATACAGAGTCCGACTGCCCAATCATGACTGGGTCATTAGCGCCAAGCACAAATTGATCCCGATCGTATATGCTGGTTGCGTAATTAATGGAGATGCTATGTCAACCGACCGTGTTCCAGTTTCTTATAGTGGACCGACTTATATTGCGATTAGGTATATTAATAGAACACATTTTACATTCGTAGCCTCTTATATAAAAAATTGTGTTCGTTTTTTTGCAGAAGTGGTAAACATGACTCTTCAACAGCTGCCACGCATGCTTACGACTTAGAGCATGTGTTTGACCTTCCAGAATTTTCTGAGGTAGTTAAAAACGAGTTCGGAGCGTATAAGCCCGTAGTTTTCATTACTTCGGATGGTGGTCCGGACGAGAATCCGCGGTACGCGAAAGTAATATTATTTGCAATTTCGACTTTCAAACGCCTAAATCTGGACGCTCTGATTGTCGCCACAAATGCTCCTGGACGCTCCGCCTTTAACAGGGTGGAAAGACGTATGGCGCCTCTAAGCCGAGAGCTAGCCGGGGTAATTCTGGAACATGACTACTTTGGAACGCACCTTGATAGTCAAGGACGCACTACCGATACAAACCGCGAGAAAGAGAATTTCAAGTTTGCAGGCGAAACCCTGGCAAAGTTATGGAGTGAAAATTTGGTGCTGGATGGCTTCCCTGTCGTCGCAGACTACAAGGAACCTGGGTGCGAACTACCTTTGCCTGACCCTGAGGTTCTCATGGAGCCGAAGTGGTAGGCCGAGCATGTCAGAGAATCAAGGTACATGCTGCAAATCGTTCGCTGTGGCGAATCAACCTGCTGCGGTTCTTGGCGTGGTAACTGGAATGGTAAAATTCCTGGAAGATTTTTGCCTTGCCCCGTTCCTATATCAAACGTGTCCCTCCCACTTCAACAACGCGCAGTTCCTAATCATCCGTCAGCCGATTACACAGTTTATCTCCCACTGTTTGCAAACCTTGTATTGGGAAGGGCAGTAATAAGGAAGCGAATGATTCTAAATTTTGCTGGCCAAGCTCTGTATGACTGGTTCTGTCCATCCCAAGGCTCTTCTGTTAGTAAACGAACTTGCAGGTAATATGACAAATATTTCGATTTTGATCTGCCTTTTTATCACGCTTTTCGGATTAGGTTCTGTGGGCTATACTTTGCTACCATGAAAAGCTTTCAGTCTCATTTGGCGGCAATTCAACCCAAAAATAACAGGATGACAAAGCAAACCGAGTTCATGGGAGGTCTTACCCCAAGAATGATTATAGATGCTCCTGCTAACGAGGTATTGGTTCAAGCCAGGTCCCAATATGGGGAGGTAGAAGAGGTCGAGTGGTGGACTAAAGCGGACGTAGAGCCTGACATCGCCGAAATACCATTTCCGGCCAGTACTTCCCTAATACCGGAGGGCGGTTTTCCTGTGATTGATCTCGATGATAAAGATGTTATGGAGGACTGGCTTATCACATGGAGGCCAGAGTTGGAGTTGTAAACTTATACTGCTGATAACTATGCCAAAAACTTTAGTACTTATTACACGGAACTTTTTTGTAGAAAAAAGTATTATGTATTTTTTTCTGGGGGGGGGTCAGCGTGAGGATGGCGCCATTTTAGGGGGTGGGGTGCAGCCAAAAGTGACAGCTGATGACCGAAGGGGGGGGGGTTAAAAAAATCTCGATTTTTTATAGCGCCATTAAAATACGCTACCTTAGATGAGGTTTTCGATTTTTATTCATTAATCCATTAAAATTATGAATAAAACCACCAAAATGATGTCACATTGCCAGACTTTTCCTTTAAATAATTGTACAACAAATTTCTGATTCATGGAAATTCTATATCTTTATATTTTCTCTATTTGGAATAGAATAATATTATCTAACAAATTCTGAATTTTGAATTGATACGGCTTTCGTATACGACCAAGACTGTAGTGTTGGACAGCACCGCCACCTATCTGTAGTTCCCTCAGATGCGTCAGTTAGTAGCAGCTGAGCTTTGTTTTGCTAGTGAAAGCATAGTGTTAGACGTGTTAAAATCATCTTTTTACCGTACAATACACTTTGCATTGTACGATTTCGTGGCCACTGGCGAAGGGGCTGTTGGACAGCTCTGCTGGTTTGAAAAGTTTGAGTTGCCAGCAAACATATCAAATAACTCAAGAAGAAGCGAGTGATTTCTCTTCTTAGTGTTCTTTTTATGTTCCATTTTGGTTTATATGAAGTGTGAAAATACATAATTCGGAACGTATGGTTAATCGTTTTTCTTATTACTAAATATTTTATTTTATGATTATTTACAATAAATTATGTTTTCTTATGCTACAAAGGTATCATGATTAATCATGATTTATCATGATAAATTTTTATCTGTGGGGTATTTGACATGCAGCGGTATTCAACATGCAGAGGTATAGGAACGGGGAATCAAGGAGACAAAGCTCAATGGGGGGGAATATGGGGAACAACGTACTCTACTACGGGGGTTTCGACCAACTCTCGGCTGACTCACACAACTCACGACTGACTCTTACGACTGAACTCCGACTCTGATTGACTGACGACTGATCTACTGACGTCGACTGAACTCTACTGAACCAACTGAATCTTTACCAATAACTTGGTTGCCCTTTTATAGTATTCCGAAACACAGGGAACCTTACCAAACCCCTCGACTGCTACGTGGCGTATTCTTGGCTGCTAACATCCACGTACAAACGTTCAGGACTTACCAGAACATAACATCCCCCACCACTGAAATACACTATAATCTAAATAGGGACTACATAGGGGATGGGAGTAACTAACAAACGTAGCCTTGGAGTCGCACATTCGGTAATCTTCGACGACCACGACTACTCACGGTGGCAGGCTGTACCTCGACCGCTTCGGGGAAGATCTCGACACTAGCTTCCACGCTTTCGCACGGCTGCCACTCCCCGTCTTCTTCTGACGTTGGCGGGATAATAGGAGCTTCGCGTACCCCTTCAATCGCTTTCCGCAGATTAGCTCCGTGTACAAGCCGTTTCACACGGCCTTTTTGAATTACATAATTGGGTCGCAACACTTTAATGATACTATACGGACCGTCAGCTCTTTTTGCAATTTTAGGAATAAACCTCTTTTCACTTGTTTAACTTTTAGAAAAACCATCTCTCCTACTGAAAAGGACCCTTTTCCCTCGCGGCGCCTTTTTGTCGTTGCCTGCTTTCTTTCAATTTCGACTAACGCAATCTCCGTTAGTCTGTCAGAGGTCTCTTTCATGCTCTTAACATATTCGGTATAAGTTTCGAGCGATAAAACGTCACTCTCTTCTACGATTTCATGCTCTAACGGGGTCCGCAGATGTCTTCCGAACGCTAGCTCTGCAGGAGAATATCTTGTGGTCGAATGCTTCGCCGTGCGATACGCTAGTAGGACCGATGGTAAAAACTCGTCCCAATCCGTCTGATATTCGTTTACATACTGCGATAACATCTCGCACAAAGTGCGGTTAAAGCGTTCGGTCTGGCCGTTCCCTTCCGGGTCATACGGCGATGTACGTATTTTATTCACGCCAAGCTTCTGGCAAAGGTTAGCAATTAACTTCGACTCAGATTTCGTACCTTGGTCTGTGAGTATGACCTTGGGTACACCATACCTGCCGATAAAGTCTAGCATGCACTGGCTTACAGTATGCACCAACTGATCGGTCGTAGCATAACACTCGACCCATTTACTAAAGAGATCCGACACTACAAGGACGTAACGACAACCTGACGTTTAGTTCGGCAGAGACAACACGTCCATGGATATCTGGCTAAACGGCTCACCGACGACAGGAAAGCTTCTGAGTACCTCTCGCACGGGATTAGAATTCACTTCCATTTGTAAGCATCCTTTGCAACTTCGACAATATGACCGTACATCTTGTTTCATATTGAACCAAAAAAAATGGGTTGATTCGGGCTAGAGTTTCCTTAAAACCGACATGTCCAGCTGCTGGCATATCGTGCGCTAGCCTAAGAATCTCATCATGCTTGGATGGATGTGGGACCTCCTGAGGTCTCTCTGCGCCCTGCTTGTTATGTCTAAATACTACAGCTCCCTCTACATAATACTTAGCTTGATCTTTCAAATAAAAATGTACTTCTAGACTTAAACTCTCAAGCGGACACGCTTTTGGGGATTTCCGGCTTTCTAAGTAAGCTACAAACGACTCAAATTCTTCACAATCTTTCTCTTGACTTTCTAACTGCATTTGCCGACATTGCCGTGATAACGCGTCGGCATGCGGAATTGCCGTCCCAGCTTTGTGTCGTATCTCAAAGTTGTATTGTCCGAGCCATGTCACCCACCTGGCTAGTCTTGGGGAACGCTCACCTATAGTACTCCAATATTTTAAACGCCTGATGGTCAGTGACAATAACAAATACTCTGACCAATAAAAAATGCCTAAATTTTTCAATTCCGCTCAATAATGCTAGGAATTCCTGTTCTGTGGTGCTGTAGTTCCTTTCCGTCGGCTTCCACAATCCTGAGGCATAGGCCACAGCGAACTCGTTCCTACCTACATCTTTTTGAGCCAGCACGGCCCCCCAGCCAGCCTGACTTGCGTCGGTGGTTAATATAAACGGTTTGGTCAGGTCTGGGTTTCTTAACACTGGTTCCGCGCACAATACTTCCTCTAGGGATTGAAACGATCTATCGCACTGGTCTGACCAAACGAAGGGCTCTTCCTTTTTTGTTAGCTAGAACAACGGCTCAGCTAATTCGGCAAACAGGGGAACGAAACGCCTATAATAACCGCAAAATCCTAGGAACTGTCTAACTTGTCGGAGGTCACGTGGTTGAAACCATCGACGGATAACTAGTTTTTTGACGGGTCGGCCTGATTCCATCAGGACCCAACGAATGTCCCAAAAATTCTACCCTTTTCGTAAAGAAATGACACTTTTTCGGGTTCAGCTTAATACCGCTTGCGTTTATACGTTCTAGTACAAGTTCTACATCTGTTAAGTGTTCCTCGAATGAATTACTGAAAATAAGGACGTAATCGAGATATACAAGCACTGACTGCCAAGTCAAACCCATGAGAACCCTATTCATCAGGCGCTGGAAAGTTCCAGGCGCGTTGCAAAGCCCAAAGGGGAGAACGTTAAACTGGTATATATTCTCTCCGGTAGTAAATGCGGTTACTTCTTCCGACTCTTCGTCTAAGGGGACTTGCCAGTATCCACGTTTCTGGTCTAAACTCGTAAACCACGTCACCTTCCCTACAGCAACGAGCAAGTCATCCATTCTTGGTAACGGAAAACTGTCTTTTTTCGTAACTTCATTTACTTTTCGAAAGTCCACACAAAAGCGATAATTTCCATCTTTCTTACGTACAAACACAATGGGACTTGCCAAGGGGGAACTTCTAGGTTCTATAATCTTACTTCCCAACATCTCACTTATCTGGGCTTTCCACTTTCTTCTTACCCGAATGTGGTATCCCACTTTCTTACCCTTCTTTCTTACCCGAATGTGGTATCCCACTTTCTTCTTACCCGAATGTGGTATAATCTTACCCTTCTTCTTAATCCTACCTTTCTTCTTACCCGAATGTGGTATAATCACAATCACATGGACAGGCCTTTGAAAAAGGCATTTTGCAAATCTAGTTTAAATCACCCTTCATCGTAATTACAGAAAAGTTGCATGCCATTTTTAGTGTACATTTTAGTCAATTGTGGAGTATTTATATCGAAAATTAGAGGCCTGTTTTTGGCATTCCAAGAAGTTTATTTTCATTGAAGTAATTAGTGCCACTGAATATTGTATGCTATAAGATGCAGGATAACATCCTGGTCTTATTGCAGTAGTTACCAAGACGCGCAAATATGGAAATTTTTTGTTTTCTTCGAATGCATATTCTTTGTAATTGCAATATAATACAAATATTCTGGGAAGTACTATTTAAAAGAAACTCCCTTTATTAACTTGGAACCAAAAGTGTTTGACTGTATTCATGGGGAAGGACTGATACAAAAAGAAACTTGTAGGATGGGGAAATAAATAAAATGCTAACAAAACAATTAGAACTTGTGTATCCAAACGCAGCCACGTTTGACGTTCAGAAACGCATCTTTTTCTAGCTAGAAGGAAATATAAATCTGAAAATCTTATCATTATAATAAACAAACAAGCCTTTGTAATTTCACATTTTTATTGAAAATTCAATTCAATTTTTTCATCCACCATCTTCCAAACAAAGTCACGTGATAGCTTTGCCTTGCCTTACCTTGCCTGAACTTCAACACATCGGCTGACATTGGCAGTGAAATGAAAGACAACAGCTTTCCCTGTTTGTTTCAGAGAACGTGTTGGTGAGAGCTGATTCAATACAGCGACAATTCAATACACGGCTACTTTCGTAAGCTCTCCGTAGGTCTTGACAGTTCAATACACGGATAATTCAATACACGGATCAACACATTCTCAGCAGAGCCACCCGTGCATATGCATTGGATTTGCTTGCAACGACACCCGTGCTATTCCATTGGATTTTGATAGCCTAACCTATACCTTTGTGAGCCTGGCCTCAGAGCATTGTTAAATACGGTTTAGCACATCGGGCCGCCCACTGTAATTTAGCTAAAACGGCTCGAAAATCACGTGACTTTGTTTACAAGATGGAGGGTATTTTTATTTGAATTAAATTTTAAATACATTTTTTTAATTAAAACGGCTTGTTTATTATTATGACTCCAACATTTTCAGGTAGAGTATTTCCTTCCAAGTAAAGGAAAGATGCTTTTCGAAACATCAAAGGTGGCTGCGTTTTCAAGACAATTATAATTGTTTTATTAATAAAACATTTATTCCAAATCAAACTAGATTCGTCTTGCATTCGCCCTTTCCACGAACATACCCGAACAGTTTTGGTCCCAAATTGGTAAAGGGAGAGAACCTAACCCAACTGTTTCTTTGAAATATTGTTTCCAATAGTATTTGTATTGTACTGCATTTACAAAGAACATGCATTGGAAGAAAACAATCTTTCTCCTTATTTTCTCGTCTACATGATGGCCTCAGAAAGACGAAGGTTGTGTCCTGCATCTCATGGCATGCGCTTTCTAGTAATACTAATTACTCCAATGAAAATTAACATAAAAATGCCAAAAGCAAGCCACAAACGTTTCATATAAATACTTCCTAATTTACTAAAACTGAGACCTTAAAACAACATGCAACTTTCCAGTAATAAAGACGGTACTGTAATTGAAGCTAAATTTGCAAAAGGCCTGTCCCTGTGAATATGTCACACAGGGCAAAAAGGAAGTGGGACAGCCCGACGTACGGAATTTTCATAAGCCGAAGCAACCACGGTTAGTCCGGCTAAGTTGCAGAGACAGGCGTAGGCTACCCGACGGCTCGCTGCACTCATCTTTTTAATTCTTGTAATTACAATCCCGGCTTCTAGAGAAACTTCATTTTGTCACTATACGCATAAACCAATGTGCGTCAACAACCAAGATACATTAAAGGTCCAGAAATTGCAGCGTATTTCAGGGCGGTAATTCCCAATGAAACGAAATCGCACGTCTCGATAAGGAGTTTCGAGTGACTCAATAAAATTGTGCGTAAGGGGTTATTCTCACCTAGAGCAGGGCTGTCCAACTTCTGTGGCACTGAGGGCCAGAAAATAATACAAGAGCAACTCAGGGGCCGTAGAAGAAAAAGAAAGATAGCCGGGG
>JAHZNP010000885.1:0-33330 GCA_020615345.1 Triops cancriformis
CCTAAATACGCCCCTGCATTCAGGTACTCTACATATACGCATTCATACACACATTCATATTCATTCATTCCATTTAGAGTTTATTTTTTCACGGCGGAGCATACATATTTTTTTAACTCCCGGGAATATTGTTGGTTTTAGTCAGTTAAAGTTTAGTCAGTTAGTCGTCGAGGTTAAAGTAGATTATTTGAATGGATAAATTTCTTCGTATTCCGCGCTCTCTATTAAGTAATCTGCAGTTGGAAGAAAACATGTAAAAAGGTCTTGTTTATTGGATAAAGAGACTTGCTCAAGCTGAATTTAAACTATAAAAGAAAGATTATTGTTCGATCACGAGCAAAGTTTCTATGGAAGATTCCCTGCCAGTAACATATCAGAAAAAAAATGTAAGAATTTTTCTGTTTTCCTTCGCTTGAAGAAAGCCAAGATGAAAACCTACATAAGGAAAACATGTACTATTTGCGTAGGCACCATGACAAGCAGTTTAAACGACGATCCTTCTACCATGATTTCCTCTATTTACTTAAGAGAAACAGCGCAAAATCAAGCTGGCGGTAACCTCCTTAGCCAACATTGCGCCACTTGGCAAGGAAAAGCGAAAAGAAAAAAAGAAACCGTGTTGCCAAGGCTCCCCAGTCCACTCCAGACTCACATGGAAGTTCACAAGGAAGAACGTAACAAGCGTTGTACAGTTGTCTTATTCCAGCGATAAAACGCCACTAGACGGACTAATCTATTTAATCTTGTTTTTTAGCAATAAAGCTCACAACTAAGTTAACAATGAAGCCGGTAAACTGGAACTACATACCCAAGGCCCGAGCCGAACGGAAAATCACGCTCACACCCCAATGCCAACTGCACGTTCTACGCAAAAGCCTAGTCGCACGATTTGACGAACAAAACTCGACCTTAAACTGACGCATATTAGTTTGCGCCGATTTTCTTAGCGTTGAGAGTTTGGGGCAAGCGAAACACGATGACCTTTTTCATCCCCTCTGTGCACTTGGTTCCAAATCTCCGCCCCTTTGCCTCCGCCCTCGTCCTGACCATAAAACCCAAAACTGTACTCATTTCGATACCTTTCGCTTTTTTCACCTATATTTAAAGCGAAAGTACTTCACAACAAAAACTCGACTATGCTGAAAGCTGCATTACGGAAAGTGAGAATTCGATGAGAAGAGAAACCCTTTTCCCCAGCGGAACTGAGCGCGCGCCTCGCAATGCAAGGCGCGGACGCGCCAAGGCAGCCGGGGTGCACTGCGCACTGCGGCGTCTGGCTGGGCACCAAACGTGCTGAACCCAGCAGATGTCGAGCCGCGGCCTGCGGAGAAAGAGTACGCAGGGACTGTGCTCAACCTAAGCCGAATCTTTTTTAGTGTGGGGTTGACAAATTGGCCCAGTGGGCGTACGGTGCAAGTGACGCGGTTTTCAGTGCTACTTGGCCGCTGACACCCAAACACTGCCGCCGGTTTTCTGTGTTCATTTTTCCTTAAAGACTGTGCGTTCAGTTCTGTTGTGCACGAGAATATGTAAAGGATATAGAGCCCAGCTTGGATGTCTACAAAGTGTGAGAAAATTTTAGTGGTTTCGTGACTTCTCAGATGGGGAGCCCAAGGATTATCTACGCCACTTGCGTAGTGAGCTTGTGTGTTGTACTCTTTTTTGCGAGTTCGACAGACGCGGCTGTAAGTTTTTTTTAAAAAAAATAATTTTGTTAATTTATTTCGGTGTAGACTTCCTACCGGCGTAGTTTCTACAAAACCATGCAAATAGTAATAACTTAAAAGAGAACGATTTTAGAACCCATCAAAGTTTTGTTTCAAGCTATTTTTGAGTTAACGCATTAGCGCAATTTTCTAAGCGTTTGCGCAATTTGTAGCTACATGTAAGGATCGTCGTTTGACTTCGTTCGAATTGTTTGGTTTGGAAGATGTTGAAAGTTGCGTTGCTTATTACGTGACGGCAGGGATCGGGTTCGTCTATCGGGGGCCATGGTAATGCAGAGCGCTGATAAGCGGGCGAAAAGGAGCCGAGGAGAGCCAGAAGGGTTTTCATTGCAAAGACGCGTCCTAGTTAGGGATTAGAGCCCGTTGAGACGAACTGAACCAAGTCCCCGCGAAGTGTGGGAGTCAAAAGATTACGGCACGGCGCCAAACCAGAAGCGTAGTGCCATCTGGGAAGCTAAGCAGGAAGTTGGTTTCACACCCACAACGTAACCCAAGTCGGTTACCATAAAAGATAGAGCTAACGAGCGTCACTTGTTGACTTTAGGATTACTTCTTTCCAACGTCTTTTGTGTCCAGTACATTTTAAAAGACAAAAGAGTCAAGGAAAAGACCACTGAGACAAGACCATCTAGTATCAATAAATGTTGCGGCATCCGTTACATTTGGAGAATTATGGAAACACTTTCGTTCAAGTTTCGTCAACGTGCATTGAGTGCACAGAGCCCGTTCTAAATACACGAAACTTGAGTAAGGCCTTACATTATCATTAGAGGGAATACGAGGCTAGGGAACTCATAGGACGTTGGTCACGCAAGTGTCGTGGATTTAGCCTAGGGAATTTTCTTGACCTCTAGTTGTCAAATGCTCCGTTTCCACAGTCGTCATCTTTGTGCATTAAACGTCGCTATGTTAAGTCTCAATAGCAATATTCCCCCCCCCCATCATGATAGTCGCGAACGGCGGAAAAGAACGTCAGAAGGCCGAAACATAGCAACCAACAAGCTGCAAAGATGGCGGCTTCGGAAAATTACCAAGTGCGATAATCTACTTACTTTTCCGTTGAGCCATCTTTTGAAACTGAACATCGCCATCTTGGATTGAAAGGCCGTCATACCCCTTGTAAGAAACATTCACTATTAGACGTTCCGGTATCACGGTAAATAAAGTCAAGATGAAAGATGAAACCCAAACGGGCGATTACGTGTTGCAAAGATGGCGACCAGGAATACGATGACAGAAAATAGTTTTTTTACTGTAAGAGTAACCAGTTTTAATTACTACTGAACTCTTGAAAACTTCTATGCAATGGTCATGAATGTTGCATTAATTTACATATGGTAATGCCTCCATTTACGCAGTGAATTCGTTCCATAAAAACACGTCAACAGCAGTGTTCCGGATCTTTACTTTGGCCGGATCTTCGATCACAATCGATCATTCGTCAACTTCACTCGATCCGAACCGACCAAATTCTGCAAAACTTAAAAATACAAATCCAGATCGGGAAAGATCCCCATCTGATCAATTTGACGATTTTCTTAATTACCAACTTGCGTCAATTATTAAGAAACTTAACATAGAAAGAACTGACAAGCTTTCAGTTATGCCCACTAGATGGCCTGAATTTGATCAGTAAGAGATCGGCAAAAAACTAGATCCGACACTGCCATTTTACGGTAACACGCCGATCCGATCGAATGTTGGCGTCGTTCTTAAAAGGTGCGAAACACTGGTGAATAGAATCCGTGTAGACTGAACCATGTTTACATTTTATAAGATAGTAAAATGTTTCTCATACACAAAAAGAGTACCTTCATTAGGGATGTTGAATTTGTCTCCTATTCGTGTGCATTGAAGGCACACATACATCCGGAATTTGCCCCCGAATTAGAAACCGACAGTGCATATCAACGTAAAGACCTTTTGATTGCTGTACAGTTCTACCTAAGAATCTGGACACAGTTGAGTAGGAAACCGAATAGGACCGTGTTGATATCCGCAACATCGTTCAAGAAACTAACGTGAAATTTGCATCGGTCTTACAACGGCCTTTTGAGGTTGTTAGCTTCGATACTTATAGGTGTTTTTAAGTTCTTTCTTTCTTTTAACTGCCTTCTTTTCATTCATTAGTACACTTTCACGAGAAAGTTGCAAACGTCATTTTTAGTAGGCATGATTCTTCCATATTTTTCGAAAGTATTGTTCGTAATGTTCAATAATATATCGAATGAGCACCTCAGTATTTACCGGAGTGTAACCGGCTGGCTGTCCTTTTTTTTCATTTCACCACAACTGCCTTTCCCATTGTTTTGGCTCTTACAACGATTCTTTCTAGGCAGTCAAGCAGTTTGGCATGCAAAATCCTTTTAAGCACTGAACTGGTTGTTATACTCAGGATAATTTTTAAGAAATAGAGGATGTGTTTCAACATTCTCGAATTATTCTACACGTGAATAATGGTTTGTGGTCCTCGGGTAAAGAAAGCAGTTGTCTTCCGCGAATACAGAAACCGCAGAAAAGGAAAATTGGCTGATGCTCAAAAACGAATGGCTAATGAGGGTTTAGACGCAGGTTGGGTGTTTGAAGTCTGTCAATTAGGAGCGTAAGAGTAATTATTATACAAATTTCACACAACACTAAGTCGCCAACATTGTCATTCTATTCGCAAAGGGAAAACGCGCAAACCGAGACTGTATATATATGGAGGCATTATTGTAGTCGGCGTTAAGAGAATATTTCGGCCTAATTTCCGTTCTTAAATTTAAAACTTCGAAAATAAAGCATTGCATGAATACCCACATGTAAAATTAGAGTGTAATGTTTGGTTTCCTATCCTTAATTAAAAAAATACGTGCAACTCCGACGTTAGTGGACTCCAGCGCTCTTTTGCTATAGTTAGGAAACCCTTTCGGACGCAAAAGTGCACTTGTTACAGTACGGTACTGTACTGTATGTGGTCCACAACGTGGACAAATCCCAATTAAATTAATTGGAACTTATTCGGGTTCCATGTTTCCGTGTTTCAGATTGTTTCACTGTCCTAAATTGCTTTCATTGCGCAATCGCTAAAGTGTATCTTATTCTAACCTGAATAATCGCAGTTCATTTTTCTTAACGTTCTATAAGACATACAGAAAGTGTGACAATAAACTTCAGTGGTTATTTTTTCTTGTTTCCTCGTTTCTGAGACATCTACCATTTCAGACTGGATATTCGGTACACGTTTCGTCCAATTTTCTGTTGAAAACCGGACGCCTTTCACGGACGGATCAGTTGTTTCACGAAAAGTCACAAAGATCTTGATCAACACTGGGTCTCTCGCTCAGATGTTCAAAGGTCAACCCCGAAGTTTCTTAACACGAGTTTCGTAGCTAGTTGCCAGTTATGTGATCGAACCTTTAATGCTGAGCTCGACTACCACTCAATTCTTCATACTGAAAGCCAAGCAGCTTCCGGACATTCAAAGAATGTTATCAATGACGTCTGGAATGGGAACTCTCGTAATGTGATTTGCTTTTGACTTGGAAAATCCAGAAATGGTTTGACCACGAACCTGCTGAGATTTGTCTTCATATGGAACAAGTTTCCCACGATAAAATTCATGCAATCCTGGACGCTTAAGCAATGACAGCTAAAATGAACGTTTTGCCTATAAAAGTGGTGAACAAGCCCTTCTCAGGCCCAGTGTATTATCTGGTCTCATTCACTGGTCGCTTCTTTGTAGTTTGTTTGAAGTGTTCAACTCTAGACACTATCGTATTTACGGTATTTATCTGTCGCCAAATTTCGCAGTGGGATACAAATGCAATGTGCATTCAAACTTAAGGCTCAATCAGACAGGCGGATTTTTTCTCTGGTCGGTCTTTTATCCTGGCTATTCGTGCCCCAAAAAATCCCTTTATCATGAAACAAGAAACTGGCCAGCCAATCAGGTTTCGTGTACTTTTATTCCCACCCCTTATAAACAGATTTGTGCGCGCTTGGTTCAAATTACCCTATTCATTTAACATTACAGAACTAGCCATTTTTATGCGAACTGGTGACAGTTATTTAGTGTAAATAAAAACTTAACCCTAATCCTTGTCTATTATTACACAGCGTAATTGAGCTATTATCTACTGATCTCAGACCTACTGACCAAGCAATTAGGTAAACCTTTCTTACGGTTCATTTGCAGCGAATGAACCCATGACCTATAGAGCATCGTAGGCGTACACAGGTAGCCTAGTGATTTGTCTGCGTCCGTTGGATTATTGCTGTTCTTCTTTATAATGTCTTGGGGGTTAGATAAGCGGAGTTCGTAAGTGAAGTCAGAAATTGGTCAATACTTTCGAATAAAAGTTCAGAGAGTATATAAAAAAAGAAATCTCGAGCGTGGCAAAGAATTTGACTAATTTTCAATATGTCTTGCAAGTGTTAACGGTGCACATCAACTAATAATATTGTAATACATATCAACTGGAAGAATACCGCGAGGGAATGTTTTTGTTGTTAGGACTTGGGCGGAGTTTAGCAAATCTAAGAAACAGTCCTGTCTGAGTTCATGTGGGAAATCCTAACGAAAAGTCCGCCCAGAAAAAAAGCCGTTCAGAAAAAAATCCGCCTGTCTGCGTGCGCCTTTAGAATGTTTCTTTCCTTTTCCTCCAGTTTTGTCTGAAAAGCTCCTCGGTGTGTGGTCTCTTAATTGGACCGATTTTTCACGTAGCGTAGGGGTGACAAACAATAGCAATGTCTTTATTTAAACGCAGCCCAGGTGTGAAACAACGACAAGGGCAAATCCACTGCTTTTTGTCAATCTTCAAAGACAAATGAAAAGTTTCGCTTTCACACATGCCCCCTTACTTCACTTCAATTAACTCGTGCAAAAATAAAGGAGAACGGTGGTAAATTCCTATTGGATAATGACGGGCAGCGACGAACTCTTTTCGTCGTCGAAATAGGCAGCACTAAACCTTGTTCCGAGTGACTAATGTAGGCTCTGTCCCAAAAATCCGTATTTCAAATATATGCTTCCCGTTGCCAGTACTTCGCAGTTCCTTCACATCTCCCGCTAGTCAATAAACATTTCTGCTGCGGGGTAGTAAGACGTTAATGAACGAAACTTGCCTACCCATACAAAGAATTTGTGACATTAGACGTTCCTTTTCACTTGTGTCCAACATTCCCATTGGAAGAAATACTACCCAAAACGATTCGAGGAAACAACACGAAAGAAATCAACGACTGTTTCTCACCTGACGGATGAATAATAAGGCGTGTTTTCTATGATTTACTAACTGTTCGTTTCAAATTCTGTTTTCATTTAATTATTTCCTTTTTGTTTTCCTAGTTCATTAGTTACCTTACCTTTGAGTATTCATTTCTTTGTATTTTCAGTTCATTTTAATTGGATTTTGCTTTAAAAAAAATCGTTCAGGCTTGCAAAGGATGTGTCCAAAGTACGCGATGCGAGTGCAAAGCAGAGAAAGGAATGCTAGGCGAAGCTGGATTAACAGGTTTGAGAGGATCACCCGGCATCCCTGGACCCATGGGCCCAGAAGGTCCCTCCGGCCCTAGAGGTCTACGGGGCGATTTTGGCAGCCTAGGGGGCGTCGGCGAGAAGGGTTACAGAGTAAGTCCCTGCTACAGTCATCAAGACCCCTATGTACAGACTCATACTTTTTTCTCTTCTGGACTAGGGTGACATTGGTGCACCTGGTTTCACCGGAGCGCCCGGCATCCCCGTAAGTATTCCAACTTCTCACTAGATGGCCACTCAATGCATCCGCCAGCCATACTGCGCGTGACAAGAGCATTCTTTTGACATGTCCATTGTGGCTTGCGATCTAGGGTTTCACTGGATTAGAAGGACCCGTCGGCACCCACGGAATTCCTGGCTGCAACGGTACCGACGGCCGACCTGGCTACGAAGGAATGCCTGGATTGCCCGGCGGTAGAGGACCTATTGGCCCGCAGGGTGACTCGGGACCTAGGGGCGACCCTGGTGATGGTGGCATCAATTCCAAGGGCATCAAGGGCGAACAAGGAGATTCTGGATCACCTGGCTCTATGGTACTGGCTAATACTTTCTTAACCTTTTTACTTTATGGCACTCTACTGCGTGGTAATTTACACTGCCTTTTCCTTTCTTCTGTTTATAATCATCCAATTTTCTAATTCATCTATCCACCTTGGTATTATTATATATTAATATATATATATATTTTTAGTATATTTTACTATATTCTTTTACAGTGGAAACCGGTTATAGCGAAAACGGTTAAGACGAAATATCGGTTATAACGAAAAGATCTTCCGTCTTCGAAGACCGACAAAGCAACTTCTTTCTGCTGGAAAGTCTCGGGTTACCCTCTCCGTATTATTTTTTTTTTAAAAAATCGGCATACACTCCGCTCTCCTTCTTGCCAACTCTTACCCTTTGACCAAGCGTCCCCCAATAAGGCGTACAACGATGGAAATGCTTCTAGAGGGTTAGCTAAGCCCCTGCCTTAATACAACATTCAACTTTTTGTCTTCCTTGCCACATCAGTAGTTAGTTCTCTTTCTTACCGGTGCAATGGCGGAAAAGTCAGAGCGGAGAAGAAGCGCAGAAAGAAGCTTGACGACATAGAAGAATATATCGAAAACATTGTAATGAAAAGGACAGTACAAAAGAAAATGGCAGATTTTTTTTAAAGAAAACTATCAATCATTTTATGAAAATGTATGTTAAATCTTAACATTAATAAACGGAAATCCAAACTTTACTATTTATAACGGAATAAACTGCTAGTATACCGGCGTAACTTGAATTCTGTCTAGGTTATCGCGACTTTAAGTTTACTTTTATGCATCGGTTATAAAAAAATTCGGTTATAACGAAAGCAATTCTTGGTCCCTTCGGTTTCGTTATAATCGGTTTCCACTGTATTTCATCAGGCGTAGTCTTTCGCCAGTTGCCTGATTTTAGTTAAAAAAAGTATATTCCTTAGTATATTTTAATATTAGTATTGGTATTACATACGTAATGTTTAGTATATTTTAATGACTTCAACAATCCAACTTTGTAATTCGCGCACCACAGGGTTATCCTGGAACTGACGGACCCCTCGGCTACCGAGGAGAGGAAGGCGACCACGGAGAATCGGTACGTCTTTATTAATCACTGTTTGCAATTCAGTATATTGAAACGACTACAACACATTTATCGGAATGGGTGTCTCTATTTTAGGGCGAACCGGGTGAAAGAGGCTTGCCTGGCGACAGGGGAGAGAAAGGTGAACCCCGGTATGGCACCAAAGGTCATAAAGGCCAGCCTGGTGAGAAAGGGTTGCCCTGGACTCCTTCCAACACCGGCCCCAATACCACCATCGCCATCAAAGGACGCAAGGGCCCAAGAGGTGACGACGGATACATGGGCTACAAAGGCGACGAAGGACCAAGAGGGATTGACGGCTGGCCCGTAAGTAACAACTTTTAACTTATGTTCGGTAAATTGAAGTCTATTCAGAACGCATTCTTTTTTCTGTTTCTTTTTCTTTACTATTACATTCAAAATTACCAGTTTAAGTATGTGATGGCCAAACGAGAAGTTAAGGAACGATTGTACCCATCACGTGTATTTTTACGTTAGCACTAGATGACGTTAACTTCCAATATTAGCATACATAGTGAAAATGAACAGTTATTGGCCATAAAAAATAGCATTATCAAGTGTAAGATGCTAAAAAATACATAATATGCATGTATAAAAGGAATGCACACGTAATATTTAAGGCCCCGGTATAGACACCCCTCTAATGGGCGAATAACATGGGGAATTCGGGGGATGGTTTCTCAATAATGGTTTAGTAAACTTCAAATCAATGTTTTCAGCAAAGTTGCTCTTAATAGTACCTAGTACACATGTTCGAGACTTTAAAAATACGATTTAACTAAGTTTCAAAACTCTAGGAACATTTTGACACATTTTGAAAAAGCTGGATAAAGTAAAATCTGGCTTTCAAATGCAGTAGGTATCTTTCTTCTATCTTTTTGATGAAAACAGATTCAAATCGGATTAATAGTTTTTACAAAATCATGACAAGAAGTTCCAAATTTTACCAAATGATTTCAATAAAATACTCGTCCGATTTGAATCTTGTTTTCAGCAGAAAGTACAGAAAAAAGATACCTACTGCACAAAAAAGCCAGATACTAAATTTTTCAGTATTTCAAAATGTGCAAAAATTGGCCTGGAGTTTTTAAATTTAACGAAAACATATTTTTAAAAAGTCTCAAACATGTTCACTATATATTAATTTGAGCAACTTTACTGCCAACATTGATTTGAAATTTACTGAACCATCATTGAGAAACCATCTCCCGAATTCCCCATGTCATTCGCCCATATGAATGGTGTGTATACCTGGGCCTTAATAAACCGAAGAATAAATTGTAAAACTGGCAACGCCGCTCGTATCAAAGCAAATCGCGCCAAAGTTACTCGAGCTAAAGCATTTTGGGGATTTTAGGGTCCTCCTGGCAATTCTGGCCCTAAGGGTGTGAAAGGCGACCCTGGAATTGAAGGACCTCGAGGCAAAGAGGGTAAAGCAGGTCATGGGGGACCATCGGGTATGAAAGGAACCAAAGGCGCGCCAGGCTTCGAAGGCTTACCTGGTGTAGAGGGCTTCAAGGTATGTTCTCCACTTTCTTCGCATTCACTGCCCACAGAAGTCTAATGGAAGGTGCCATTTAGGGTCAAACTGGCGACGCTGGTGATCCCGGTATTCCTGGTATGCAAGGTCCGACTGGTGAGAAGGGTGGTTACGACCCAACTTCCGAGGAGGAGGGTAAAACGGGCCCGCCTGGTTCTCAAGGCCCCATCGGTAAGTCTAAATTGTATTCATCACCAATGGTAATCTAAGCTCCCAGTTTCATGCATTGTAGTTTTATTATGTAAATCAGTTTATCTCAGTATTTTGCTTTTTCTACTCTCGTTTCAGTTTTTATTTATATTTATTATCCTTTGTCTGTTCTTCCAGTTTCATGTAGTCTTACCAGTAAATTTGTGATATTTTGCTTTCCGATTGTACAGTTTACATGCTATATTTATGCTTTTCTAAATGGCGATGAAGTTTTTCGGTGAAATAAAGCTAACAATCTCGAACAGTCGACACAAAACTACCAAACGATGAAATAATGCTAATTTTCTGGGCTTCTGTCGCGATTAGGTTACCGTGGAGTGTCTGGCTTGGAAGGAAAACGCGGTACACCCGGCAGTATTGGACCGAGAGGACCTCCAGGTCCCCCGGGACCTCAAGGTCTCCCTGGTCCAGATGGACCCAAAGGCATTTCGTCACCCGGAGATCCAGGAGATAACGGTAAGCTTCATCTACCTGTTGTTGCGCAAAATTTCGCATTAGTTCTGCACTAAAATTGTCTGTTTTTCTTAACCCAGGACCTGATGGACAACCTGGCGTGGACGGAGAACCGGGTTTCCCGGGCTTCGCTGGCTCCCCGGGCCCGAAAGGTGAAGCTGGCTTAACTGTCACTGGACCACGCGGTAACCCTGGCAACCCTGGACGAGGCGGCCGAGAAGGAATTCCCGGATCGCGTGGCGAACCTGGTTTCCCTGGTAACAATTTTTCCCTACAGCCGTTTTGAAGGCGAATAAAATGAAGAAATTGAAGAAGAAAGAAACATCCACGAATGAAAATATAAAAGCAGAAGTGAAATAACCTACATAAATTAATCACATAAATTACCGAATAAATCAATCAAAAACATTAAAATTAGAAAATGTATTAAAGCAGATTAGTAATGCAAAAATTAGTTAAGATGAATTAGTGAAATAAAAGTTAATTAAATATTAGCTAAGGATTAAAAGAACCAGGAAAGTAAGAACGCAACAGTATTCTTAACGATTACGAAGTAATGCCTAAAAATTAGACATGAAAAGAATTTAAATTACAGCGATGTAGAATTAATTGAACAAAGAAACGAAAGAAACTACAATACAAGGCATAAAATTAAACTGATAAAGTTACACCAATTAACGTTGTGACATTAACTTTGAGATTCTTGTAGGTGCCAAGGGTTTACCCGGCATTGGCGTTGACATTGTTGGACCACGTGGCTCGGACGGATTACCTGGTGCTCCTGGCGATTATGGTAGGCCTGGTGTCGACGGGCTTAATGGTGCTCCTGGACCGAAAGGTCCTCGGGGTGACGACTGCGGAATTTGTCCGAACGGTATTTCATACTTCATTTGACGTTTATATTTGAATAAAACCGTCCGATCTTACGCGAGAATGCTGGTTCTTTTTCGCACAGGACGAAACGGAGACAAAGGTGACGAAGGTGATTGCGGAAACGACGGATATCCTGGCTTGGATGGCTTCCCTGGACTTCAAGGGCCCCGAGGCTACAAAGGCGAACGTGGCAAACCCGGCCCAATTGGATATCCTGGTAGTCCTGGACGCCCAGGAGCTGCTGGTACGTCAGAGTGTATGATAATTTGCCTCTGATTGCTGCTCATTTCTTTAGTTTAAATTGTTGTGTTTATTATTGAGACGGACAGTTTGTGTAAACGTTATTCTGTTTAGGATTGGAGGGTCCTACAGGACCTAAAGGCCAACCGGGCGACCTGATCTATCCCAATGATGATATTAAGGGCTATGCTGGGTTAGAGGGTGAAAAGGGATTCCCCGGACCTCAGGGACAGCAAGGAATACCCGGATTAGTGGGACAACCCGGCTTTCCTGGACCAAGAGGTGCAATTGGTATCAGGGTAAGTACTGGCTTTTCTCGTCTTCTGGCGTCTAGCTTAAACAAAAGTGACATCTAGAGTGATTCGAAGTAACTGACACCTGTTTGGACGGATAGAAGGGCTGTCAGTTTAATCCCACGTACTTTGTGAATTCAAACAGGACCTATTAATAGATATCCGGGAGATAGGAAAGAGATGAAATGTTTGGTTGTTTTAACTTGTAAGCATTTTATGACGCACATTGTTCTTCTTTATTTATGAACTTTTATGGATTTTCGTTGTCTTGAGATATTGTTTTAGAAAACTGTGTGTGTAGATTGAGTATAAGTAGTCCTATGCTTTTGTGTAGACGAGTATGCACATACGATTTCTGTCTATCGTAAGTGTTAATTGTTTTTACTTAAGAAAAAAAGGCTTTTTGTCATCCAGAATGACAGCGCTACCTAGTATTTGTAGTTTTTGCACTGTCTTTCAAATTTTCGAAAACAAAATTTCGTTGTTCGAACCAGAGATTTGGAGCACCTCCTTTTTTTGGTTGCTCCGCTCCTGCTCCGCTCCGGCAATATTTGCCTGTTCCAGCTCCGCTCCAGATGCTCCGGCATATCATATAATTTATTAGTGAACAGAAATAAACAGCACGATCTTCTCAACGAACTTTCTTGCGGAAAATATTTTAGTCTCTATTTACTATATAAAGCAGGATTGTGTACAGTAAGTCGTCTTTCATACAAACGCAATGATTGTCAAAAATTATTGTTAAGGCTACGGTACACACAAACGCCTTATGGAAGAATAACATAGGGAATTGGTTCAGGTGATATCTCAGAAACACGTCCATATTTATACGAACAATATTGACAGCAATGTTAGCAACACTAATATCTAGTACACCTGGAGCACACTTTTATTTTTAAAATGAAATGTTTCAATGTGAAACATGTGAAAATTTTGCAACCGTTTTAAATAAACGATTAAACGAAAATCGGGCCTCGAGCAGCACTAGTATTTATTTTTCTGAATTTTGCTGCAAAGGAAACTGAAATCGGACAATTATTTTTCAAGGAAACATGTGAAAACTTCTTTAAGAAATATAAGATTTCAGCCCTCCGTACTGTAATGCCACAGACGTTTTCTTGAAAACTACGTGTCCGATTTCAGATTTATTCGCAGCAATTCAGGCAATAAATACCTATTGCCCGATTTTCGTTTTTTTCGTTTATTTAAAAAGTTGAAAATTTTTAAAAGACATTACAAATTCAATTCGAGCTCTTTTGAAAAAGTGCGCTCCAGGTGTGCATTAGATGCTAGTGTTGCTAACATTGCTGTCAAAATTGTTCTTTGAAATATGGACGTTTTTCCAAGATATTACCTGAACCAATTCCCCATGTAATTTTTCCATAAGGCGACTGTGTATACGGTGGCCTTAGGGCTGAAAAAATAAGCGTACCCAGGGTGGTAGGGTGTCTTAACTCCACTACCACCCAATTTTTTCCGTAGCGATGGAATGTCCAAAAAAATTCAAATTAACCCCTAACCTTCCAGGACTTCGCCGAACCGAAATCCTAGGTACGGCGCTGATTTTGAGCACTTTTTAAATTTATCAAAGGTAGAATTTCCTTTAAATATTACATTAAGGCCGGAGCAATGGAGCAAGGGAAATTTCGCTGCTCCGGCTCCGCTCCTGCTCCGGGCAAAAACCCCTTGCTCCACTGCTCCGAGCTCCAGCTCCTCTCCGAAACTCTGGTTCGAACTCTTCCCTCTTTTGTGATAAAATATGGCGACTGCTTTTACCCCACTACAGCCATCTGCTGACGTAAAATTACGGCTTCACGCCTTACACATGGCCGACTTGCCAATCTGACGTAACTACATTGCGTCTATATAACCTAATTTTATTGTGTAACTCTTATCACATAATAACATAACTTTGTCAGTGTATTACTGTTTTATTGAGAAAATGACAGTTGCGTTCTGGGAAAATTTCGAATGCGTTTTGAAGCGTTTTAAACGGCTTGGAAGTAAACTTAAACGATTGTGCTAGTTGAGCTTACTTTGAATCACCTAGATCCAGTGGAAAGATAATCTTAATAAGATGTGATAAGAAATAAGGTACTAATAACGGGAATCATTCGTATCTAGGGTGAATATGGCGACGCAGGAGCCCCAGGCAGGGACGGTAGACCTGGCGAACCCGGTTTGCCTGGTACTGACGGTCGAGACGCCGATCGCTTCCGGGCAGAGAAAGGCGAACCGGGCATTCCAGGACTCAAGTAATGCCTCTTTCCTACCGTTCCTTCTTACGTGTCTTCCTTTCCTAAGTAGCACACACGTTTTCGAACCGTCTTTTAAGCATCTAGTACTGTGCTACTTGGGTAGTACTTGGAAGGGACTGTGGGAGGGGCGAGAACCCGTTCACTCCTCTCCTTCCGTTCAGTTACAATTCCTGCTGGCTACCAGCCGCGTACGGTAAAGGTTCAACAGCCAGGCCTAACTAGTTGTCTTTGACGCATAGGGGCGTTCCTGGAGAGGTTGGCGACAAAGGTGGACGCGGTGAACCCGGCATGATTGGGCCTGGTCCGTCATACAACCTGAAAGGAGAGCCAGGCGGTCCAGGAGACTTTGGTAAATATCATCATTCTTTTATTTTTCTCCTACTTTCATCCGGGTTGTGGGATTTCGTACGGAATCATCTGGTGTGGAGAAAACCTAAAGACGAGACGACGATTTGCGAATTCCGATTTCTGGTGGTGTCAAGTTTTCTGTAAAGTTTCCACAGAGTACCCAGAGAGATGGTTCCTGTGTGAAAGGTTGTGCGAAGTTTTGGAAGCGAAAAGGCCGTCGCAATTGAAGGAGCTTTTCCGTGCCAGTTGCTGAAAGATTAGCCGGTCGGTGCCAGTTCCTCATGGGAGTTGTCTCGACATCGTTTGTCTTTCAGTCCGATTACTCAAAGTTGAAGAGTCAATTATAATATCAATCCAGAGAATAAATCGTGGCCTAAGAAACAATGAGATCGATATATTGCAATTGATACCGATCTACAACTAAATATGTGTTTCTGAAGTTCCAGCTGTCGTAAGGGAAGGCAGACTAGAATTGACCAAACCTCCTTCCTCATGGGGGTTATCCTAAGGCTTTCAAAAAGCTAACACAAACTTCCCATAAAGGCGTAAGTCCACGGTGGAAGTGTTTCCCGAAAGTTGGAAGGAAGGTTTCCTTTGGGAAGGCAAAAATGCTCCCTTTGGAGCTTCAGAATTATCAACAGCTCCAGCTTAGTGATCGGTCCCTCTGTAAAACGCTTCTTAATACTCATGTTACTAATTTGCCTAATTACTTACTAATTTCTTCCTTCCAACTTTCGGAAAAAAACTTCCACCGTGGACTTACGCCTTAAGGAAAGACCTCAACCTTCTTTCTGGGTACTCTGTGAAAGTTTCTTTCGCATTGTCCCGTCACTTGATGGTCGATCCTTAACATAATGGCCCAAGGCCATCAAAGCCTTGCTCTGACTGGTCTTGTGAGCATGCGTCCGTATTTCTATGGGCGATCGCGCATCTGGCGGAAAATATGAACCTCTAACGAAGATTGAATGATTATGCTAATTAAGAAGAACTCTGGTTTGAGGAAGTACTAAACTGCATCTTCTTTCCAAGGTGATTTCGGATTCCCGGGCGAACCAGGCCACCGCGGCAGCGAAGGACCCAGAGGATTGCCTGGAGCCAAAGGATTACCGGGTATTTCGCCTTCGGGCACTCCGGGCGTCAAAGGTTACCCCGGTATCGAAGGCGATATGGGAGAACGCGGTGTCACTGGTGCCGATGGTGACCCCGGAGTTGACGGATTTCCGGTACGTGCAGTTATCGGCTTCCTTACAACAGCTGACATTGTTTACAGGATTTCGCCGATTTCTGTCAAATATTTCTTTATTTCCTCTGTTTTTCGTACCATATTACCCCTTTTATTAACTTATTCTACCAATTGCAAGGGTCTACTTGGCATGAAAGGAGACCGAGGAGACGCCGGTTACGGAATTCCTGGAACCGTAGGGGAGCCTGGAGCGCGCGGCTTGAAAGGACAACCCGGTGATGACGGATTGGCCGGAACCAGAGGTCGAAATGGTGACAATGGAGGCCCGGGCATAAAGGGAGTCAAGGGCGCCCCTGGTTCGGAAGGATTGCTGGGACAGAAAGTAATTTCTTATAGCTCGTCAGATTCTGTTGTCCTTTATATATTTTTCCCTACTTGATTACCGACTACATTTCTTTTGGTGAAAATTGCACCCAAAACGTTCATAACACTAAACTATAACGAAAACTAAACTAAACATACTAAACATAAACTAAGCTAAGCTATAAAGAAATTTGGTGATTAGTTAATTTTAGGGCGATTACTGTCGATGTTCCGACAAATTGTCGCCTTCGTCATTCTTGTAACTTTGTCATGTCTTTCTCACGCTTTATTGCAACGACAAATAAAAGTACCTTCCTGAGCTGAAGCTGGCTAATCCACACTCTCCCGAAATTTTAGGGACCCAAAGGACAACGCGGTATTTCTATTCCTGGAATTCAAGGCTTGCAAGGCCCTCCCGGTCTGCCCGGCCTAAACGGAATTTTCGGCGATATCGGCATGCCGGGTGCTGACGGTTTCCCGGGGCCCAAGGGCTTTAAAGGTACAAGATTGAATTTACCAGCTGTTCGCCTTCGTTTATAATTTACGTTCGTATCATTCTTAAAGGACTGCCTGGTGAACTTGGCCGGCCTGGCCCTCCTGGTTTCGACGGCGAACGCGGTTTCCAAGGCCGAGATGGACAACCAGGCAATAGAGGCGAAAAAGGACCCAAGGGAGACGACGGGTTCCCTGGCTTCCAAGGTGCGTACTTGGTCTCATTACCTTTAACTTGCTATTTTTTCGTCGTTTTATCATCTTCGAATGCAAAAGATCGTTTCCAAGGGGAAAAATAATTTATTACATGAATACTGTTGCTATGAATTAGGTGATCGCGGCAGACCTGGATATCCCGGCCGACAAGGAAAAACTGGCGAGCAAGGCGAGTGTGGCGATGACGGCGAGACAGGTTTCCGAGGCCCTGATGGCGCGCTAGGCCCGAAAGTGAGTCATAACTGGCATCTTGATCAACTGCCTTTGCAGCGATTTGATTTCTCGTCTCCAGTTTCGAGAGATTTCCGGATACATTTTTACAGTGATTTGAGGAGGACACCGAGAAGAAAAATGGGTGTCAAACTAGGATGTCTTAATCATGTTCTTCAGTTCGTTCTATTAGTTCTTTGCACTTGCTTGGGGTAACTGAGCATCTACCGTAACATATTCTGAAAAACTTTGACGGCTAGGTTTTAATGGAAGTTTATTTAAGGGTGTATTAACCATTTTGTTCGTTGACTTAAGCCCAACGATTGGGTAGATCAAAGATTCCCTTCTCCAGTAGCGTCTTCTATTTTAATGTCAAAAACTGATCGAGGTGCTCTTTAATGGCTTCCAAGTTTTAAAAAAATGCCATGAAGAGAATTTTAAAGAGAGCGGAAAAAATCGTAGTCTGATGAAGTAATGTCACAGCTGTAACGAGAGTGCTGTTAGAACATCCCAGAAAATGTATCCTAATTTTTATTCAGCAATAACTAGCACGCGTCCACGCGCTGTGCCAGGTTCCCATTGCGTAGGTAGTGCGGAAAACGCACATCCAGCGGTCTGCAACGTTTTCACGTATCCAGAGGATTTTGGGTGGTTCACAACGCTTTCTAGTCATAAACCAACAATCCCCTGTATCTCCTGAATTGTTAGATGTGGGTTTGTGTACACCAAAGTCGTTATTTTGCCTGTACCGACCTCTTTAAGGCGACCCGTTCGGTCACCCTATTAGACACAAAAATTTCCCCTTCGAAACAGCGGACACCGTTTCCGAACCACACATCTTTAGGGCATAGGACCCATAAGCTGCATATAAATTTTTAGTCGTTTCTCAAACGTTGAGTCCTTTGTGGAAATTTATAACGCAAAATACGGCGATAATGCTCAGCGGTATCGTCTAGCTTTTAGCGTTGAATAAAAACTTTATTTTCAAGTTAAGAATTGCAAAAGTTTGGCAAATGGTCGCTAAGAGACTCCTTTTGGTAGTTTGTAAAAACAAAAGAATGTGTATGCACACACAGAGAAATACGCGGGCCGATCGATTGCGCAACTGGTCGAAAACCGAACGCTCTTTTTGATCAACCCAATCAGTGTTCTGGATATTTTAAAAAAGATCCGATCAGATCCGATCATTTGATCCGATCTGATCGGATCGGCGTGTTACCGTAAAATGATAGGGATCGGATCTTTTTTTGCCGATCTTTATCGATCAAAATCAGGCCACCTAGTGGGCATAACTAAAAACTTTCAGCTCTTTAATCATTTAAAAATTTTGATATCTAACTAATGATCTGACCTTTGATCTGATCTGATCGGACCCTTGACTAAAACTGGTCAGATCTGATCGGATCTATTTATTTTCAAGTTTTGGAGAATTTGATCGGATCGGATCGACTGAAGTTGACTAATGATCGACAGTGATCGAAGATCCGCCCACAGAAAAGATCCGGAACACTGTAGAGCGTTTGCCAAATTTACCAGTGGCATCTAGCGAAGCGCGCGGAACTAAGGATCCGCCATCTTGCGTCCTAGCCTTCCCCAGCCCCATACGATTCAATGCAGTATTATTTTTTCTATATTTTTTATTTAGCCATACCACGAGTAGCTTTCATAGTCAAACCTGGTCGAAATGCGTGCAAAACCTTTGAGAGATTCAGAGCAATTAATTAAAGAATATTTACATCGCAAATAACGTCGGCTAGGAATTTTAACGTAGCGCGGTTTCCCCAAATGAGTACGATGTTACAGACGTTGAGACCCTAATTCTGCCCTTCGGGGAAAAAGTCTGCGTTCGAGCAAAATGCTATAAAAGCTTCCGGGATTTCAGTAGCGCAACAAGGCCCCAAACTTGTTTTCTGATTCCATGCTGGTGTATAACTTAAGCAAACTTCGGTTTTCCTTTCAGTCTTTCGCTAGACATTTGGCAAGATTTTAACTTTTCAATTACAATGTGAGCTGTTAAAAGTTATTTTAGCACTTCTTGCGACGAATTTTGAAGTGCAACTATTTGATTTTCAGCTGCGCTTCTGGCTTGATCTTCTTTCGCTAAATCATAATGATAATCTTTCCTTCTTCATATTTTCTAACTGGAATTTTAATTCATTGAATGTAAGATGTTCAGGTTTCCTGGGTTTTACTTTTTGTTTAAATGCAAAAAATTGGGGGCAAAACTCCTGGCGATAACTCTCTTTCCTAAATGGAGGCTCGTAAGTATAGAAGTCCTTGAATTCGTGATGCCTGCAACATATTACAGTTCTGTTACAAGCCTGAAAATATTATTACAGGGAACGGCCGTTAAAAAATATTGTGAATTTTTAGTAAATTTACTGTAAATTTTATACCTATATTTCTCCTAATTCGCAACGCAAACTTCTGTAATAGATGTTGATATTCTGGAACTTTATGGAATGGAGATATTTTGGGGCTTTATTTCGACTTATTGGGCCTTCCCGTATGCGAACTACAAAGTAGAACACAGCAATAAGGCATATGAGAGGGAAAGTTCAGCTTAAAATATGTATTTATCCAAAGAAAATCGAGAATAACTACACAACACTATAAGTAAACAAAAGGGGGTTGGACGCAAGATGGCGGATTCGCCACTTCTTGCCACCAGAGGCGTAATTTGGCAAACGCTCTATACAAGAGAGACTCTTGGCAGGCTGCGCTTCCCGCCTTCCTTCCCTTTTGCGCTAAGAATCTAGTAAATCGCTAGTAGAGAGAAGGTGTATTAGACCATGATGAGACCATGTTAATGAGAAAATGTATTTTCGCGTACAAAATATTATGGACAACTCCTCTGAGTTTTCTACGTTCTACCTAACTGGAACTTAATGTTTGAGTTGAGGCGAAAATTTACCGACACACGCAAGAAAAACGCCACAAGAGGCTTTGGTTAGGTTGGCGGTACTCCTCTTCTCCTTGTAAACATCGTTTGAAATTGCTCATGTTTTTCTTTTAATATTAATGTTGTTGTTTTCACTTTTTTAGGGACCTTTGGGTGACGTGGGTGAGCCTGGTTTGAAAGGACCGCCGGGCGACAGTGCATTCAGCGGACCTAAAGGCGAACCCGGTGACGCAGGTAAGAAAATAGCCCAGAAAGATGTTCTGAAATGTGACCATGTGAATTGTCGCCCTTCCAGGCTACCCTGGCTTGCCCGGCTTTAATGGCTTCGACGGATTGCCTGGTTTGAAGGGAGAACAGGGCGAACCTGGTGTGAACATCAATGGCAATCCTGGTCAAAAGGGCCCAGTGGGTGAACCAGGGTCTGCAGGTGTTCCTGGAAGATATGGAACCCCGGTAAGTTTACCCTAAAAGCTGCATGAATCACGGAAAGAGAGAGAAATGTGGTCATGGGTTTCTGATTGCGAGCTTTACCTTATACCTTAGGGTGAAACGGGCATGATGGGACCGCCCGGTTACGACGGAGATGTGGGTGACTGCGGGGAGGACGGTTTCCCGGGCGTCGCCGGCCGAAACGGATTGCCCGGCCCGAAAGGATGGCCGGGTATTCCTGGCAAAAATGGTTTGACTGGCCCCGCTGGTCAGAGAGGCGACAGCGGCGATCCGGGAAGTCCTGGCCGACCAGGTAATGCTTCATTTTCACAGCTTTGCTTTGGATACCCTGATAAAAAAAATATCATGATTAATCGTGATAAAAATATCATGATAAATCATGATAAAAATATCATGATAAATCATGATAAAAATATCATGATAAATCATGATAAAAGTATCATGATAAATGTGATACCTTTACGGTGTAATACATCATAATTTATCGGAATTAATTATTCTATAATAAAATTATTTAGCAATAAAAAACGATTTGCAATACGTTCCGAATTCTGTATTTTAGTATTTCGTATAAACCAAAAAGGACCATAAAAAAGAACACTAATAATAGAAATCACTCGCTGCTTCTTCAGTTATTTAATAAGTTTGCTAGTAACTGAAATTTACCAAAGCAGAAGAACTGTCCAAAAGCTATTTCGCCAGTGGCCACGAAGTTGTACAGTGGAACCCACTTATAACGATATCGGATATAACGATAACCCGCCTATAGCGATACAAAACTTACGGTCCCGTTTTAGTCCCATTTAACCCAATGAGAACGATATTCGGTTATACCGATATCGCTTATAACGATAATTCGCATTAACTAATATACTTTTGAAGCCCCATGTGGTATCTGGCAATGGTTAATGATTCCGGATATAACGATGCCCTTTGACATATCGATGACACTAATTCCTTAGCCCTGAAAGGGGTGTCAGTAATTCCCTGGAAAGAACGACTGTGTAACAGGTTTTCAAAACAGGACGTAACTAGCTTTCACCACATTTCACCTTCGACCTCTCTCGTTGGCAATGTTCAGCTCAGCTTATTTTTTTTCTTTCCCCAATTTGTATTTATTTCCCCTATGTATAGGCAAGTTCTGATATACTGATACTCCGCTTATACCGATATCGACTGTCCGGTCCCGAGCCCATCGTTAAAAGCGGGTTCCACTGTACAATGCAAAGTATTGGGTTGGTCAGTAAGCGCGTGCCGATTTTTGCTCAAAGTTTGAAAACGAATTTCTCTGTGTGGAACGAATTTTTTCAAAAAGTGTATGGACCATTTTGTACAATCACCTTAGCCCAATGACTGGGTAGATCAAAGGTACCCTTCTCCAAGAACATCTTCTATTTTTGTGCAAAAAAATGGACTGAGGTGCTCTTTTATGAGCTCCAGATTTGCGAAATTTTTTTAATGAAAAGAATTCTAAAGAGAGTTAAAAAGACCGTAGACGGATAGAATAATGTCAGGTCTGGAAGAGGAGTGCTGTGTGAACATCATAGGAAGATTCCAATAGTTTTGGTCAGGTCCGGAAAGATGAGTGTCGCCGGGCGTTGTAGTGAGAGGTTACGCCTCTTCTGTTGGCCAATTCCGGACGCTTTTGAGCAATGGCGTCTTTCAAATTCCCAATTACTCGCAGTATTTGTTTGTATTGATGATTTGGCCTTCTAGGAACAGCTCGTAATCAACCAGTCCTTTAAAATCCCACCAGATGCACAGCATCACACTCTTCCGGTGGAGCGTAGCGTTAAGGCGTAAGTCCACGGTGGAAGTTTTTTTCCGAAAGTTGGAAGGAAGAAATTAGTAAGTAATTAGGCAAATTAGTAACAGGAGCATTAAGAAGCGTTTTACAGAGGGACCGATCACTAAGCTGGAGCTGTTGATAATTCTGAAGCTCCAAAGGGAGCATTTTTGCCTTCCCAAAGGAAACCTTCCTTCCAACTTTCGGAAAAAACTTCCACCGTGGACGTACGCCTTTAGGGACGGTTTTTGGACGTTTGTCCCTTAATCCTTGAGATTTATTTCTTGTTACGTTATCATAGACAATCCGCGTTTAACCTCTTGTAATCACCTTCCTGAAAAAAAGAAGCTCCTTATTTTTATTCAGCAATAACTCGGATGCGTCCACGCGCTGCTCCAGGTCCAGTCGATCAGGTCATGCGGGAGCCGCGCGTCCGCTCTTTTCATGTATCCAGCTGATTTCGGGTGGTTCATAACGCTTTTATGTGATAAACCAGCAATCTCCTGTACCTCATAAATCGTCAGATGTGGGTTTGCGTCAACTAAAGTCGTTATTTGGTCCGTAACGACCTCTTAAGGGCGACCCGGTCAGTCACCATCTTGAAATAAAAATTTCCACTTCGAAACAGCGGACACCGTTTCTTAACCACGGGTTCTTTTAGGCCATTAGGACCATAGACTGCATAAATTTTTTAAGTCATTGCCCAAGCGTTGAGTCCTTCGTGGAAATTATAACGCAAATCACTGCAATAATTTTCAGCGGTATCGCTCGTCTTTCAGCGTTGGATAAAAACTTTGTTTTCAAGGCAAGAATTACCAAAGTTGGCAAACATGTCACTAAGAGATCCCTTTTGCTACTTTGTGAACGAAAAAAATGTGTGCACACAGAGAAATACCAGGGCTGTCTGAATGTGAAAGTGGTCAAAATCGGCACGCGCTTACTGACCAACCCAATGCATTGTACAGTACTCGTCATAAAAAACGATCCAAAGAAACCGTCGGTGCCTAACGGCCCGGCAGTTTCGCGAGCGATGTCCCTCTTTTCCGTCTTTCGAACGTTTTTGACCCGCAACAAGGCTTCCTCACAGTGGCTTGGGCCGTTAGCAATAGGACGGTTTGTTTGGGTAGTTTTTTATGACGAGTACTGTACAGTAAAAAGATGAAGAATTAGAGGTTTTAACACGTCTAACACTATGCTTTCACTGGCAAAAGAAAGCTCAGCTGTTACTAACTGACGCGTTTGAGGAAGCTACAGATAGGTGGCTGTGCTCCAACACTACAGTCTTCGGCTTTCACCAAAGCCGTATCTATTCAAAATTTATGAACGTGTTTTTTTTTCATTTCATCCGATGAACGTATTAAAAACTATTAATCTATTCCCAACATAGAAAATATAAAGATATAGTATTTCCATGAATCCGAAATTGTTGTTGTAGAATAATTTAAAAGAAAAGTCTGGCAATGAGAAATCATTTTGGTTGTTTTATTCATTAATTATACTGGAATCTATGAAAAAAAGATCGAAAACCTCATCTAATATAACAATTTTACTAATAATATTGACAGTTTATTTATCGTGATAAATCATGATTATGATCTTTTTTTTATCTGGATAGTTTCGAACTTTTGGAGGAGCTAAGCTCGAATGAAGCAATTGTTGTCTTTTATGTACAAAAGTCAACTAGTAAATTAGCCGTACTTTATAAATAAATAAATAAACTAAAAAAAGAAATAAATTCCAGAAAGTGTTGATTGAATTAATTTTAGTTAATTTTTTACATGGACTTAAATAACCTCAATTAGTGTCACCAAAGTTTTGAAGCTTACTCAGAAACTAGAAGTGGAATTCGGTGCCAAAAAAGCGCTGTTTAGTGGAACACTAATTCTTTTTGGGGTTCCAGGACTACCTGGTGACGTTTTCCCGGGTGCTCCTGGTGACGACGGTCGGAAAGGACCTGCTGGTGACGCTGGTGAGCCTGGTCTACCCGGCTTTAACGCCTTCGAGGGATTGCGGGGTGATGTGGGTGAGCGCGGCCCGCCGGGTCCTGCCGGACCCAAAGGCTTCGAAGGAGAGGAAGGAAGCTTTGGCCCTCCTGGCCCGAAAGTACGTCCACGCCCGCGTTCCCGTCTACTTTTATTATAGTTGAAATTTTCTTGTGCTACCATTTTATTACGTACTCTTTAAGTTTTGATGTTTCATTGTCTTTATTTTTCTCCTGAAGGGTCCCAGAGGAGAAGACGGGCTTCCAGGATACGGCCCTCCAGGCAGACAAGGTCCAAAGGGCGTTTTTGGAGAACCGGGTCAAATTGGCCCACCAGGTACCGTATTTTTCCTTTGTTTTGTTTCCTTTTCAAGCAAAGTGAGTTGTAAAACCAAAGGACAATGAATGCAAGAAACGGAGCTTAACTTGCAACTGAAGCTAATTACAACGCTACACAGGTCCGCCTGGAAGATTTGCCCAGAAGGGAGAGCCAGGAGCACCGGGCCAAGTGGGCCCACCTGGACTTCCAGGCAGAAACGGACACAAGGGCGCCCCGGGCAATTACGGCGTGGACGGACCCCAGGGCGCGGCGGGCCGACCTGGAATCTCTGTTAAGGGAGTCAAGGGAGAGGCTGGCAATCCAGGTAAGACGCAATGCCATTTTTTGGGCGTTTCTTTTCCTGTCCAGAAAACGGAGTACAAGTTTATGTAATAACCTTTCGTACTCTTTCACGCGATCTCCCATACTCTTACACTAGCAACATGAATTTTGAAATAATATTAAAATTGAAGATCAAATTGATTATATTGGTTGAAATGAAGCAGTAAAAGGAATGGCGGTCCGACAGTGAAGGAGAGAATGGGATCGTGGACTTACCAATTTGTTATATTAGGCTTCCAGGGTTTCCAAGGGGCTGACGGAAGACCAGGACGGCCAGGAAGTTCGGGCGCGATCGGACGAGTTGGCAGTAAAGGCGAACCTGGCGACGAGGGAGCTATCGGGTAAGAAAACGATGCACGTTTTGGGAATGCTGGTTTGGATTGCTTGTTGAATGAAGTATACAGGTTAAATGCCGTCCCGGCAAAGCACTTAAAGGATAATGAGCTAAGAAAGCGCTTTGTGGTTATTGTAGACCAAAGCCCAGTAGCACAAGCACGTTCTTTAAGCATTTTGTATAGAGTACTCGAAAAAAAACGAGCCCAACAAACCGCCCTATGCGAGCGCCACGGTAGTTACGCGAGCGGTGGTCCCACTTTTTTGTCTTTCGAACGTTTGCGACCCACAAGGCTTCCTCCTCAGTGGCGTGGGAAGCTAACATTGGGCGGTTTGTTGGGCCCGCTTTTTTACGAGTACTGTACACGTCTAAATTCAAACATTTAGTTATGTTTATAAAAAATGTATTTTTTATGTCTCATGTACGCCTTTTTCAGTAGCATTCTACACCAATACGTGTAGAAAACGCGTCGCCCTGTAAGGCGTACAGCCAATTGAAATGCTTGTAGAGGGTTAGCTAAGCCCCTGCCTTATATAGTATTCAAGTTTTTGTCTTCCTTGCCCCATCAGTAGAAAGTTCTTATCTTACCGGTGCGTTGGCGGAAAAGTCAGAGCGGAGAAGATGCGCAAAAGAAGCTTGACGATATAGAAGAATATGTCGATAACATTGTACCAAAAAGGACGGTACAAAAGAAAAGTTCAGATTTTTTTTAAAGGAAAAGCTATCAATCATTTGATGGAAGTGTATGTTAAATGTTAATATTAATATACGAAAATCCAAACTTTCTTATTTATAACGGAATAAACAGCCAGTGTACCGACGTAAACTTGAATACTGTCTAGGTTATCGCGACTTTAAGTGTTTTTTTTTCAGGCTTCGGTTATAAGGAAATTCGGTTGTAATGAAAAAAATTATCGGTCCCTTCGATTTCGTTATAACCGGTTTCCACTGTATTAAGTTTACAACCGTTGCGTTAGTGAACGTGATTGAGCAGTGTGACTTATCGCTGCGTTTTCTCGCTTGATCAGTCCGAAAGGTCCGGATGGCTTGCCTGGCTTGAATGGATTACCTGGACTTGTTGGACCCAAAGGCGCCAGGGGAGACAATGGATTAGACGGCATACCAGGTCTGACCGGCAAGAAGGGTGCGCCGGGTGATCTGGGTCTAACTGGATACCCCGGTCTTGACGGCTTCCCTGGAACCAAGGTATTAATAACCAGCTTTTAATCATATTTCTTTTATTATTCACAACCAGCGTGAGCATTTGCTATTTGCTGGTCTACCTTAAAGACACACACATATATAAACTCACATCCAAATACACTGAAACATTTCACATGTCTGTTAAACACGTCTGTCGTTTTGTTTATGTATTTTTTTATTATTCACTGAATTTAGGGTGTGGAGGGTGAAACCGGTCTGCCGGGTGATAGTCCTGACAAAGGTGAAAAAGGTGATCCGGGTTATCCTGGCCCGCCTGGCTTAATGGGACCTACGGGTACTCCGGGCTACAACGGACGTAAAGGCGAAATCGGTAAAGCGCACAATCGCCTGTTATTGAGAGCCTGGCTGCTTTTATTCGTTTTTGTGTTGACGTTTTGCGTTTCTAGGCGAAAGAGGTCGACCCGGTGCTCCTGGTATCGACGGTCTCCTCGGATGGAAAGGAGTGCGAGGCAATCCAGGCTACCAAGGACCTCAAGGGCCGCCAGGTCTCCCTGGACCTCGAGGTCTGCCGGGTGACGATGCGCCCCCATCGCCTCCTCCGCCCAACAAGGCGTTCTACTTCACGCGTCACTCGCAGTCGACCTTGGTGCCACAATGCCCGCAAGGCACTTCTGTGCTCTGGGATGGCTATTCCTTACTCCATTTCATGGGTAACGCCAAATCCCATGCGCAGGATCTCGGTAAGACCCTGTTACAAACTTGTTGACTTATTCAAGGCCACTGTAAACTCTTCGCTCATCTGGTACGTCCGGTTACGCGAGGAAATTTGACGATTTTGCATTTTCCGTTCAGTGTTTCTCGGAGTGTTCTTGACAGTCAAGTTTCAACTCGTAATTCCTAGAATCTAACGAAGAGACGTCTTTGAGTAAAACAAAATTTAAAAAGCAAGAGAACTTTCTTCGCTAGGCATTTTTTGCTTAACATTCTGAATTTCAAAAATTTCCTCACGTTAGATGCTGTATATTATTATTTAGAAAATTCTAGTGTAAAATGTATTAAAAATACCTGATAGTTGTTGGAAAATCGTCACACAATTCTTCCGTCTCTCACATGCAATATAAAGACGACTAAATTCCACAAACGGACTTGCTTACGCTCAATAAAAAAAATAAGGTAAGAGATGAGTATACAGTGGTTTTAAGTCGTTCTCGAGTGCACTTATTCTACCTAGCCTAACATATTCAGTTACACTCAGAATTTTCGGCCACCTTGGTCGGAAAAGTACTTATTAATGAAAGAACTCACAAGATAACGAATGAGTGATATAATGCTGTACTTCCGTGACCTAGGAACCCCTGGTAGTTGTCTGAGGAAGTTCAACACCATGCCCTTCCTGTTCTGCAATGTTAACGATCAGTGCAATTACGCCAGTCGCAACGATTACAGTTACTGGCTTTCCACGCCCGAGAACATGACCATGTCCATGGCACCGATTGCCGGACCTCATCTTACGAGATACATTTCCAGGTAAAATTATCCGAATTTCCATGTGCTGTGAGTTCTGGAATGGTGAAAATGGGATGAAAAGCGTCATTGTCATGCCGTTACGAGTGTGAAAACTAACGGGCGCTGGCCTTTCCTGGACCAATTCAAGGAAAGTGAAAGTCAGTTAAAATGAAATTCAAAAAGTCTTCTGGAATTCAGTTCAATTCATTTGGAATGGTAAAGTTCAAGGCATTCAAATCATTTTGTTGGGTCAGATTAATTCATTCGTGGCCTTTTCCAAGTCAGTTTCTATCCAAAGCGAAACACCAGTACGCAAAACAACGCATTTCTTCCTTCGTACGACCGGTACTGTCAATCAATAGCGAATAAGTTCATAACTAGCTAATGACGTCTCTTCAACCACGAAATACGTTCATATTTGTTACTTGAGTTTCAAGTATATGCTTTACTCTTTCCCACAGGTGCTCGGTGTGTGAAACCTCAACTCACGTCATAGCGGTGCACTCGCAATCGAACGAAATTCCAGTGTGCCCTTCAGGATGGTACGAGCTGTGGATCGGCTACAGTTTCTTGATGGTAAAACAATCAATAATTGATACTTCTCTTTTATGTACAATACTTGGGACCGTCCATTGGCGCCATCACTGAAGAGAGAGGGCGGGGTCTACGAGTTGTTTGGTGGCAGGCGTTGTTTCGGATTTTATTTAAAAGAAAAGATCCGATCATTCGCCCGGATCGGATCGCAATGACGATAACCTCTAAATGAGACTATTCGAAGCGATTATTTTATTTCGGTAGAGAACTTAGTTCAGGAAGCCATCCGCTGGCTGCGTAGCAGTGTTAATATTTTCTTTGGGCGGATCTTCGATCACTGTCGATCATTCGTCAACTTCAGTCCATCCGATTCGATCCAATTCAGCAAAACTTAAAAAAAGTAGATCCGGATCGGAAAAGATCCCGATCAGATCCGATTATTTCGTTAATCATAGAAATTTCGACAATTATTAAGAAATCAAAAAAATAAAAAGAGATGAGAAGTTTTCAGTTATGCCCACCAGGTGGCCTGATTTTGATCAGCAAAGGATCGTCAATAAAATAGATCCTATCCCTGTCATTTTACGGTACCACGCCGGTCCGATCAGATCCGATCAAATGATCGGGACTGATCGGATCTTTTTTGAAAGATCCAGAACACTATTGCGTAGGTAGTCGGAAACCAATATATTTTGAGACCGGTAGACGGTGAGACTTGCTTACGGTCAACGACTAGTAGAAAGACTAATAACTGTATTCTTATCCGAATCCGAACTAGCTAAGATTTTTTTTAAAACCAAACTCTTTATCTGGAAAGCTAGCTGTATCATACCGGATCAGACAAATGAGAGAAGTAACAAATGATCACAATGATCGTCGACTGTATCAGAATACTCGACCTGAAACACTGTTGTCAAGGTTCATGAAATAAATGACACTACACCTAATTACGAAACATTGGCTCCATATAAGAGGGAGGAATTACATCAGCAATGTTCCGGATCGTAAAGAAAAAATTCGTTTATATAATTGTATCGAAAATAGCTCGAGAAACTGGATCGAACTGTCTCCTGAGGGGTAATCTGATCCTGTCAGCCTAGCGCGAAGACGTGTTTAATTGGTTGAAGAGATGAAGAAATCGCTATCGCAGTCGAAAATATCGATTCAGTTGCAGTTACATATCGATACCTTTCATTGAATCGAAATTTTCTTAATTAGTGCTTTTACGATCTCTGGTCAGATCTGATGTGATTCTTACATGCAGGTCTACTTTTTTCTCAAAGCGTACTCTTTTGATTGAATAAGAAATAAAAAGGTTGCGATAAACATCTACGATACGCGATATATGTACACAAATGTCATCAAATATGACGATAAAAAGAGGACAGGAAACGGAATTCTTTGCTGAGGACCAAGACAGTTATAGAGGTACAAATACCTTGACCCAGATGGCGCCCTTGTGGACGCTTCCTTCTAAGATGTACCAAAGTCGAAAGAGCGAGTTGTGTAGCCTTTCCATTGCAATTAAATGTGTACCATTCCCATTTTTAGCACACAGACTCCGGAGCCGAAGGTGGCGGCCAATCCTTGGTCTCGCCAGGCTCTTGCTTGGAAGACTTCCGTCCCGCCCCCTTCATCGAGTGCCAGGGCCAGGGTCGCTGCAACTATTATCACACGGCGACGTCCTACTGGCTCGCCACCATCAACGAAAACGAGCAGTTCAGCAAACCCCGCCCCGAAACGTTGAAGGCCGGCAACCTGGAGAGTCGGATCAGCCGTTGCACTGTGTGTCGACGAAGCCGCGGAAACGAACCGGTGTACACCACCACCTCCACAACCACCAGGAGACCGATTCCGCCCATCACCACTACTACGGAGCGTGACTATGGTGAACCAGACTTTCCGACGGGCGAGCCACCGGGTTTCGTCCAAGAACCCGATTTCAATGACTATTACGATGATCCGTATATTCCGACCGGTAATGGCCGGAAATGAGAGGATGGACGGAAAAGGAGGCGAGCTGAAAGCAGTGAGGAATTTCTTTTCTAAGGGTGCAACTTCCTAAAAATTTCTTACGGCTTTATACTGGTCAAAGTGATGTTTTACAAGGTGCCTTTTTAGTCAAAACACCAACGCTTTTTTTACAGAGTAGAGGGAGCTCATGAAAGGGAAATCCATTGCAAAGATTGTTTCGTGTTCCTGAAGGTGATCTATTCTTGACTTTTTTGTACTTCAGCTAAGCTCTAAAATCCCTTCTAGAAGACTTTTTAACCGAACATTGTGCCAATGGTTTTGATCCCAGTGCCTTTTCTTAGTAGTTACGCTTTGTGAGGAAAAACAGATACTTTTTAAGTGGAGAGGTTTTTTCTGTTAAAACTATGGTTGAACCCGCAATTGAAGGAAAGTAGGCGGAAAGCTGATTTTTTTCCCCTGTACTGTTAATGTGTTCATATCTGATCCACTGCCATGGAATAGTTCTCCTTGAGGTTAAATGCTGATACCCCTATCAGGGTATGTCTCCAAAGCCAATACACATAATTTTCTGCTTGCTTTTGCCATGTCGTTTTTTTTTAAATTTAAAGTCGACATACGCTCGCGCCTGTTGTCGCATACTTTATTGACCTGTGCGATTGTACAGTGTCAGTGCCATGTCGTTTGTTTCGTGCAGCGTAAGCTATACTTATTTATACTCTTGGTACATCGCAGGTTTTACTTTATTTACGTTTGATTAGTAAAGAAGGTGTGCATTTGAAACGGACAGAGGATCTTTCGTGTTTCATGAGCGCATTAACGTGACAATAGTCCGGAATTATGGATAATAGTTGGTCTGCTGTCTCGGCTGTATGACGACCTTTTGTCTCCCTGGTCAGAACGAAGAATAGTAGGGACAAGTATCTACAACTATGTCTCATTGTTTTCTATTGTCTTTGTCCAAGCGCGTAATAAAATAACGTGATGGGAGATCTTTCAGACGTGATTTCTGATACGGGAGCTGGCCCAGCGAGTTTTCATTACTTGCTTGTTATTAAAAAAAAAGAATCTGTAAAAAATTCGTAAATCTATTGTACTTTAACACCCATATCTGCCCCAAGAATTGTGTCTTCACACTTCGAGGGAAAAACGCTATTAGCTCTGGAAAAATTAGTTCGTTACTTCCGCCCTCAAAATAGCGCTACAATTTTCACCGCTCACCTAAAATCATTGAGGGAGACTGGAGGAAGCTTGTTTAGGAAGATAAGCTTTCTGAAGATTTATCGAAAAGTACTTGCCAGATTTTCTTTTTCTTTGCGCCAATACATTCACAGGAGACCTCCGCACTGCGCTAGGGAACCCGATTTTGATGTTTTCTATTTTTAAAATACGAACAAGTGAACTACACATTTTACATTTTATACAGAACACTTTTTTGAAAAAAAGGCTTCCTCAGACAGCAGATGTTTTCCTGCTGAGCATTACTGTCATGTTCTTTGAATTCATATGGAAGAATTTCAGCATTCCTAAGTTATCATTGATATCAACTACACTGTAAAAAAGTATTGTAATTTTACAACAACCTTTTGTGCAGCAATTTTAACCACAACTTTCGTGGTAAAACACATTGCAACCAATCTTTTGTAAAGAGTATTACAATATTCTTTGTAAACTCGTTACAACTGTTATCGTAAATTTACAAAACATTTGGTAAGAGTGAGAACATTCTGTTGTTAAATTATTAATATGTTTCGTTATTTATTTTAAAAAAGATCGTGGTAAAATTTACAATTACAACGGTAAACATATTACCTAGTATGATTGTAAAATAAAAAAAAATCATGTTTTTTACAGCAGCATGTGTAATTTACGACTGGAATGGTAAATAGATTAAAATTGTATGTATTTTTTCGTACACAGTCTGTAATTTACAGAAATCGACTCATAAAATGCACAAACCACGTATACAAAATTAGAACGTTTTGAAAGCATATTTTACAACACTTGCGATTTTTTCACATTATCGCATAGTGAAATGAAGGTTTAGAGAAAGCAAAATAAAACATAATGGAAGGCATAACAAAAATCCACAGCCAGTTTCATTCAATACATAGAGGGCAAAATTAAAATGACTGGACAATCAGTACATAAATACAGTAAAATACAAGTGAAAACACAATACTTCACAAGGATAACAATTTAAACACGATGAAAAAACATACACATTTGCTTGATCTTTCATTCGTATTATACATTCAAGTTCGCAATGTGCATACTGTACAAATAAAATAAAAAGCCAGTAAAAAACACAAACGAGAAACGCAATACAAAAAAGGACACAATAAATAAAATAAAGTCTGACAGATATGGAACTTGTCTACACTTAGTCACTCACATTTCACAATTGTGAATCTTCACATACATCACACACTAACAAACTTCACTGACACTACACATACTAGATATTTTCGTTTGGAAAAAACACAAGCGCAAGAGTACC
>JAHZNP010000886.1:0-33308 GCA_020615345.1 Triops cancriformis
CGGGAAGACTCGTAAGGACCCTGAGTCCGATTCTTCTTCATCCTTTTATACTAGTCACAAATAGGCTATTCATTATGGGCCTCGAGATTCAGCTTCGGCACCCAAGACCGTAGCCTTGGCACGAGGTGCTTCCGCCTCACTCTATTAGGCCCGTTGACAACAATTATCACGCGGCTTATCTTTTGGGGTTAGTTTACTTTAGTGAACAAAATTTACAAGAACTGTTGGGGATACAACATGTCGATTCCTTGAATCGTTTACTTAGGCCTCTCGTTATCTTGTTTTGAGTTTTCCGCGCTTTTATTATTTCTATGCTTTCTAATTTCACTACCCCTTTACATTTTCAAACCCGAAAAAAATCGATCTCATAAATATAGTCCAGCAGTGCCCGGTGTTGTATGACTTCAAACACAAAGATTACAAAGACAGAAATGCAAAGAAAGTGTGGTGGCAAAAGGTGGCAGAAGATTTGCAGCAATCTGTAGGTATGGAAGACTTATTGTCCAGTCATGAGCTAAAAAAAACTGGCCACCTGAAACCACAGAGGTCTAAACAGGCCTCTCGAGGCCGATTTACCTTCATTAAGTGGCGAAAAAGATTAAACCAATCGGTTAAAATGTGAATGCAGGCAAAAGAATGTTACAATGCAAAATAAGTGTAATCCATTATTGAAGTATAGAAGCTTCCTGTGGCTACTTTCCCAGCTCTTGCACTACTTAATGAAGGTTAATCAGCCTCAGGAGGCCTGATTAGACTTCTGTGGTTTTCTGTGTCTATTTTTTTTGCTCATGACTGTACATTTTACATGCTAAGAGTAACCACTTTATAGATTTTCTTTTCTTTAAATTAATTTACTTTTTAATTCAAAAAGGATTGCAAATGTAACTGGGATAACTTGAGGTGAGGTTACAGCCTTTGCAAAAGGGATTTGGTACAAATTTCGAGCGGAAGTGACGCGTCGAAAAAATCACGTGGCAATTTTTTGAACCAACCCAAGTAGCACAATATGGTCGAAAATGGTCGAAACGACGTCACCGTCGTCGAAAGGTGTCGCCACCTCTCGACGTCGCTTTCACGTTGAGGAAACGTCGCGAAGAGCCAACTTTCTTGGCCTTGATTTACTAAAAGTATGACGTAGCTGGTCCGTGGAGAATTTTTCTTTGAGGCTTACGTAAAAACTATTAGCTTTGTTTATTTTCATTGCATTTATAAGTTCTTTTAGTTTTCTCAGCCAATAGACTTTATTTTATCCTATCTCTGGAGCTTCGCTGTAACCTAAGGGCATAGTAAAGTTCAAATTCAAGTCGACAGAACGTTGCTTTCTGAAGTAAACTGGACGTCAAATGACAACGTCTCCAGCGATGGACAATTGGATGTCGCCCGGACGTTAGGGGAACGTCTCGGGGTGACGTTATACGTCAGAACGAGACGTCTTTTCGACTTACATGTGCTACTTGGGAATGTGATTTCTGGACGGAGTTACGGATTTCAGGTGACAGTTTGTTACCAATAATAATATTGAGTAGGTTCTTTGATTTGTTTTAATAGTAGTGAATCAAACTTCAAGCTTCCGAAGGACGATACATCCGAAGAAGCAAATGATGACTATTCTATTATAGATGATAATGCTAATAACGAAGCTGCTATTGATCAAAATGATCCTTCAACGAGCGATTACTCTATCCCCCCCCCCTTCTTCTTTCTCCAAAGAAAAAAGGGGAAAATCGCAAGGTGGATCAAAGGGTACTGTTCAAATATGTTTTTATTAGGTTGATATTCTAATTTCGTTCTAGAACGTAACAAGAAGAAAGTGAAAGATGGTAGTTTGCAAGCGGTAAGTCACGGAAGCCCTGATAGCCAATGAAAGAAGGTTTGACAAAATCATGAGTTCCATGGACAAAAGATCTGACGAGGAAGACTAATTTCGGGGCAGACGTAGCAAAAATGATGAAAAAGAGGCCCAGGAATGAAGATTTGGGCAAGATTAATAGTCTATGAGGGTCTGCTAGAAGCGCAGAAAAAGTCTAATAATAACGAAATGTAGCTTTGTGTAATGTATTTTGATCGTTTAATAATCCTCCCTCTAGTTAATTAGATTTTTTTAAATATCCAAGACCTTTTTTGATTTTCATGAGCTACTGTAATAATGTAAAATGTTTGAAAAATAAATGCCAACATGGCAAGATTTATAACAGTATACTGATCAAGCACGTATATCGTTTGTCGTATTCACATTATGCAATACATAATAGGTTACATAGTTGCTATTGACCATAGGCTAGCCTATGTCATGTCCCTACATTCACAGGACGTGCCACTGACCTACTAGCAGATGATATATAAAGATGGTAGAGCTCCTATAGATAGACATTAATCTCAGTGCTCCTATTCGAATTCTCAGGAAAAAAATATTAATCGTGATTAGATTGTGGAAGTTTTTTTCGATAAAACCAATGAAAATGAGCGTGCTAATTTTCAAAAAACACTTTCAATTGTTATTAGTTATGTCAACTATACTCCTTCAGAAACAACTTTGTGTTACAAGCCTACAATTATAAAAGCAAGAGAAGGAAGTTTCGAAAAGAAGGATGTGGGTGCGAGAGTACTTTGCCCTTCGCAAAGAGCTCGGAGCATTTAAAACTACCTTCCGCGTCCTGAAAACTTCTGACGAGCAGTTTTTTTTCCAGTACATGAGAATGACTCGTGACCAGTTACACAATTTACTGAACCTTCTGAGGCCAAAAATTACCAAACAGCATACGAAACTGCGTGAACCCATAATCCCAGAAGAACGGCTTGCGATTTCTTTGAGATTCCTGGCCACGGGAGAGAGCCAGTGATCTTTATCGTTCCAGTTTCGCATAGGAAGGTCAACTGTATGCAAGATATTACGAACTACCTGTTCAGCAATTTGGGACATATTATCACCTATGGTATTGCCAAGAACTAATCCCGAGATCCTGAAAGAAGCTTCGAACAAATTTTGGGAAAGATGGAATTTCCCCAACTGCGTCGGTGCCGTAGACGGCAAACACGTAAGAATTATGTGTCCGAAGAACAGTGGATCGGACTACTTCAATTACAAAAAAAAATTCAGCCTGGTTTTAATGGCAGTAGCAGATGCTGACTATCGTTTGCTGGTAGTGGATATCGGTTCTCCTGGCCGACTTGGGGACAGTAGCATCTTCCCGAACACGTACTTTGGAAAAGCATTCTACGCAGGAAATGTGGACATGCCAGAGGATTCACCCCTACCAAATATAGAAATAAAAATGCCACAAGTTCTTGTCGGTGATTATGTGTTCCCGCTACGCAGAAACATTATGAAACCTTTCGGCGGGCGCAACATTACATACTATCAAAGGATTTTAAACTATTGGTGAACAGACACATATCTGCCCATCAATAAGTTAGTAATTCATTATCTGAAACAGGCTTTCGCGAGCGCGTCGCGTAGTGGAAATCGTCTTTGGAATTATGGCAGCAAGATGGCGAATTTTAAGAACCGGTATAAAATTCTAACCCACGAAATGCGACACTGTACGTGAAAGCCATTTGCTGTCTACACAACTTCCTGATTAGCGACTGCAAGGAAAAAAATAAATCTCTGTACTGTCCTGCCAACTTTGTGGATAGGGAAGATGGTAGTCATAACATTGTACCAGGGATGTGGAGGAATAGTTCCCGCCTTCTGAATTTAGATCTGATTGATGGGAGGGTTGTAAATAATCATTCGCGACAAGCTGGCCTCATCAGAGGTGATTCCTAAAACTATTTTTAACTGATTTTGGCAAAGTTCCATGGCAACACCGTGCCGTAAACTATGGAACTGAATGTGACTTATATGTGATTTTGTTTATTGTGACCGCCTTTGTGTTTTCTTTTCCTATACTCCAAGTATAGAAGTATTTAGACAGCTATTCCATGTATCAATAAGTTTCTTTTTATTATACATTTTGAACCATAAATGCTGCTAAATATATTAGCATTTGAAACGCCCGCTGTATTTTGTCAGTCGAACTTTCCCTCTCGTGTGTAGCACCTTTGTCCGACAAAACACCGTCCTCTGATGTCTGTTGTCCGGTGTCTGGCCTTTTCTGTCTGACAGTGGGAACCAACCATGAGGCGCAAAACTTTAAACAGATCTTGACTGCTACATTTACCGCACCCGTTAATACTGTTTAGCTTCCTTTTTCTAAGTGTTCAACTGAATTTGGCGTTTTTTACTAACTGTGTAAAACACTATACCTGCCACGTCGCTCACTGAAGCCATGAAGAAACGAGAGGTTCCATCCCCGAAAAGCGGCGTAACAAAGCAAGCGCAACCATGGCTTCCTGACCCAGATACGGATCGCGAAAGGACCTAGAACAAGCTTCCACCAAAACCTGCAACACGTGCGGGAAACCACTTGATAAAGATAGCGGCAAAGACACAACATGCCAAACCTGCAAACCTCAAGCCCCACAAAAAAGGATCAGAACACTATCTCCGGGCATCGAGCGAACTCTGCTTACGCAGTCCATGTCAATAGACGTCACAACACCGGAGAAACTCGAGCTTATGACACATACGCTTCACACCATTAAAGAAAACCAAGAAGCCCTAATCGACCAAGTCAGGAAACTCACGAAGACGATCCACATTCAAAGTGCCTGGATTCAAAACTTGGAAAATGAACTCAGAAACACCAACCAACTACAATCTAAGCCACCACCTGAAGAATACCTCTGGACGAAAGTCCTTAAACGCAAGGCCAGACCCAGGAAGGACGAAGAAGATACGCAATCAAACGCCGACAACAATGCAACCCCTAACCCCGGCGCACCCAAGCCGACGGATACAGTGAAACCGGAAGATGAGATTACACTAATTGATCAACAGCAATACGCTGCGAAACGAGGCCAAATCATCACAAAAAAGGAATTACTGACGCTTATCGACAACGACATTAAATCTACAGACCCTTCGGCCCCAAACCCAGTCCTTGCCCGCAAAACTAAACAAGGCAGCCTCGCGCTGACATTTAAGAACAAGGCCGACAATTAGAAGACCGAGCATCAGCTCAAGGTGACAAATCTCCCTAAAATTGGACCGGTCAAAATTATCACTAGACAACCAAATCTGAAGCTAGTTATTCACCAGCTACCAAAAGACTCCGAGTTAGAAACCATTTGCTCAAACCTGTCCGATAAGAACTCAGAATTAGGCGTTACCTTGTACCCAAGCCAAGCCAAGTGTATGAACCCAACCAGCACCAAGAAGCATGAATCCATCTGGTACATATGTGCATCACCGGAAGAAAAACACAAGCTTATCATGGAAGCGGCGCTCTTTGCTTTTAACCGCGTAGTACAAATCGAAGACATCAAACATCCAGCGATAATACAGTGCTTCAACTGCCTTTCATTCGGTCATGTGGCTTCCACCTGCAAACAATTATTATCCAGGTGCGCAAAATGCGCCTCGGCAGAACATAAGACCGACGCATGCTACAGGAAGGAGTTGAAGTGCGGCAACTGCCGAGGTAAGCACAATGCTTTCGATCGGGACTGCTCCGCGAGAATCGAAGCCCTCAAGAAAAAAACAAACGCGACCGGCAGGACAGAAACGCAAAAAAGACAGACATGACATACACAACGAACAACGACCGAAGGCCCAAACCTAATCTTACCCAACCTCACACAGCACCATCCCGCAACGAAATGAAAATGATTTTTCACAATATTAGAAAAAACGCAACACAACTGAAAGAAACTCTGAGGGAGGCAAATAATCTTAACGCGGACGGAGTTTTCATACTCGAGCCACCTCTTAATCTGAGTAATAGACCGTATCAAGGTTTTGAACCCATAATGCCGCAAACAGATTAGAGAGGAGTAGCGTTATACAAAATGAGAAATGCACATCACCTGGAAGTAACTGAAGCACATGAACTGTTCTCGGTAGTTAGGATACGCTCTACGCTAGCCCCACCTACCCTTCTCGTTTGTGTCTATAGAAAACAGACAAAGGACACTTTAGAAATGCTAGGACATATATGGAACAGCCTCAGCCAAACGACACACCGACTAATCCTATGTGGAGACTTCAAAGCCCATCATTGGCTTTGGGAAAATTAACACCCCGACAAAGCAGGATCACAACTATACGACTTCACTTGCAAAAAAATAGTTCTATTAAACAAATGGGATATCCCCACTTTCGCTAACGAAGGAGGTGACAGATCATCATTATACCTCACATTCAGTACGACCGAAATCACGAACGACATCAAAATCAGATTTCTAAAAAATAACACTTTCCCCAACATGCCGGACCACGACGATTGTCTGCTGTAAAAAATTCCATAAAAGAAAGAGGACCCCTTTTTCTTTCATTCTCCATTTTTACGTGTCCTAAACTGTTCAAATCCCAAAAATTGTACACGTGTCCCAAACTGTTCAAATCCCTCAGTTTCTGCAATTCTCCATTTCTAACTTTATCGTTTGTTTATCGGGTATAAAAGGGAGAGGAATGAAGAACCAAGGGAGGTCATTCCTTCTCTAGAAGTCCTCAAGCTAACCTTGACTTTAGAAAAGATTCCCTTAGATTTTATTAACATTGATGGTCTATTTGCTTGCAAAATAAAAGTCCTGTTCACCATATTATCTACCTTAAACTTCTCTCTCTCTCTCTCTCTCAAAAACCGACTCACAACGCAGGGTTTTCTCAAATTGCTCAATAGTTTCATTTTAATCATTTGCTATCACGACACTATTTTGTGGTGCAGATGAAGGATCCCTCGTAACTTTAAAAAAATCCCGTGGCACTCTGTATGCCTTTGAAAGAGAATTTAAAGTTATCGTTAACGATTATCTAAATGGCCCCATATCCGCAGTGGAAAAACTTGCTAGATTCCAACGCTCACTTCAAATTCTCGAAACGGGATTTGCGTCCATCTTCTCACTTGATTCTAAAATCCTTGATTTAATGTCGGAAGAGCAGATGGAAGAAGAGGAAAGCGCTATCGTTCGTTACGAGATTGAGTACGAGGACGACATTGTCCAACTACAGTCCCGTAAGCCCGAGTTACAAATAGCAACCGGCTTTACGCCTCCGTCAAGCGCCGCTCCCCATGCCGAATCGCCAAATCCCTCATTCCCTAGGAAGTCTAAACTTCCCGAAATGAAGCTGCCCTTTGACGGCAACCCGATGAATTGGCACGATTTCTGGGACACCTTTAGACCCCAGATTCACGAACACACAGAGCTGTCACCCGTTAACAAATTTCACTACCTCATCGGCCAACTTCGGAAGGAAGCAAAAGAGACCTTGAAGGATCTTGCACCATCAGATACGAACTATCTATTGGCGATTGGTATCATACTTGACCGTTTTGGAAAACCAGAGAAATTGATCGAATACCACACCCGAGCCTTGCAAGAGCTCAAAATCCCTGATAACTCAGTCGCAAGCCTAAAAACCTTTGTCCTATCTCTAGAACAACATTTAAGAGAACTTGAAGCATTGGGAAGACCAGTTAATGACTATGGCGATTTCGTAATTTTTCACACCTAGGACAAACTGCCTGCAACCCTAAAGCGAAACATTGACAGAATCCGCTGCAATTCTCGTTGGGATCTTCCGCTCTTTGCCAATCTCTAAAAGTAGACCTCGAAATTGCCGAATCCAGTCAACTTTCCACAGAACCCCCGAAGCCAAGTGAAAATGCAACCTCTCAAGCTTCCAGCTACCTCCGCATTATTGACGACTGTCCGCAACGACACCAAGCCAGACCCCTATCGTAATACCCCAAAATGTGCGTTTTGTCTAGGTCCCCACAAACCCCAAGATTGACCTCGGTACTCCACTGCTCAGCAACGGTTTACCTTGGTTAAAGAGAAGCAATTATGTTTCAATTGCTTATCTAGTTCTAATCATTTCAAGGCTTCCGACTGCAACTCTCGATTTCGATGCATGATTTGCAAGTGTGCACATCACACCAGCCTCCATTTGGCGAACAGCTCCCCCCATCTCCGGCTAAAAGCCACCCTGAGGCCACAACAACGGTGATGCCAGTCCAAGCCAATGCGTCATTGCTACCGGCCACCTCTCCGCTGATTTTCCTCAAAACAGAAGTAGCCCCTGTCATGGTAAATGGTCGGACCACCATAGCGAATATACTGTTTGATGATGGCGCGCAAAGTTGTTTCGCTACCAAGGAATTGCTCCAAAGGCTAAACCACAAGCCTAGTCATTCGCAGCAAACTAATCCCTACACCTTCGGAGCCCAACCTCGCAAGACTCGACATCCTATCACCAAAAGGAAGATAGTGAATCTCCGCAACGAGACTTAAGACATTTTGGTAAATGTGGTTCCCTCTATGGTCGCTCCCTTCAATCTTTGCTCCGCCATCAATATTTCTAGCTACTTCCATCTCCGTGGCCTTCCCCTAGCTCACCCAAACGTTGGACTAGACCCCTTCCTAGTAGATCTGCTGATTGGAGCCAACTACTGATGGGAATTTGTTGAAGATAAAGTAATCCGCGGTCTTGGACCTACCGCGATCCGCTCCTCTCTCGGCTACCTATTGTCGGGACCAGCCCACCTTGATCCACAAACGTCGAATTCCTTCTCCCTTTTGCTGGCGGGTCAAGGACCCCTATCGGAAGAACGTACACTAGAAGATTTCTGGCAAATTGAGTCGATTGCTATCACCCCTACCAAAGCCAACGACATCTACCTACAAGAGTATCAATAACCCACGTGAATCGCCAAGAAGATGGAAGGTACTGCACAAAACTCATCTGGAAAGAAGACCATGCCCCATTTCCATCAAACTTCAACGTTGCTATATCTCGCACAACAACCTTACTGAAACGGCTTAGGCAAAAGCCTCAAACTCTCAAGCAATACGCATCGATTATCAACTAATACGAAGAGAAAGGATTCATCGAAAAAATCGGCAAGGAACTTCCTATCCGACCTTTGCCCAATACCCAATATTTGCCACACCAACACGTATAAAGGACTCCCTAACCACCCCCTTTCGCATTGTTTTCGACTGCTCCTGCCAGTCTAACCCAGCTCAACCGAGTTTAAATAAATGCTTAGATTCCGGACCCTTCCTTCTCAACGATCTTTGTGGAGTCTTATTCCGATTTAGACAACCCAAGTTCGCCGTTTCAGCCGACATAGAAAAAGCATTTCTGAACATAGCGCTCGCCGAAGAAGACCGCGACTTCCTTCTCTTTGTTTGGCCGAAGAACCCAATGGATCCCGATTCCCCTCTTGACATCTACCGTTTCCGAGTCCTGCTTTTTGGCGCCTCCTGCTCCCCATTCATCTTGTTAGCGGTTTTAGACAAACACTTGTCATCCTACGATACCCCCCTGGCTCTATCCCTCAAGAAAAACATCTATTTGGATAATGTATTGGTCGAAATTCCCAGCAAAACCCAACTAGTCAACTTGTACCATGGATCGAGACACATATTTGCTGAGGCGAAAATGAACCTGAGGGATTGGTCCACCAACAGTCCCCTTTTGAAAAAACAGCTTCTAGCTGACAACACCTTGTCGTCTACTGATTACGTTAACCTCCTTGGTCTAAGGTGGCTTCCCGATACCGATTCGCTAAGTTACCCCTCCTTTGATTTTGAAACCCCCCAAGCCGACTTTACGAAGCAATCTGTTCTACAGCTAATTAGTCGCATCTTTGGCCCACTCGGTTTTCTGAGTCTCGTTACTATTTCTGCTAAACTCTATGCCAGAAATCTGGAAAAGTGGAATCGTCTGGGACGAGGCTCTACCCGAGAGATTATTCAAGATGTGGTTACCTGTTTTGAAAGAACTTCGTCTTATCAAGAACGTCGAAATATCTCGCCCGTACCTCTCTGACCCTAACCTTGTAACAAGCCTCCACATTTTTGCCGACGCTAGTCCCAAAGCATACGGTGCCGTCGCCTACCTCGCTTGCTCTGAAGAAACTTCATTCATTTTTTCCAAAATCGCGTGTCGCTCCTCTGAAGACTTTAAACTCTTCCGCATCTCGAGTTACTTACTCTACCCGTAGTATGTCGCCTCGCCACTTACTTAAACGAGAACCTCCCCTCCAATTCACTTAGAGCTGTCTACATTTGGACAGATTCTCAAATTGCGCTGCATTGGGTGACTGGGTCACGTCCTCCGCGTCGAATACTCGAAAAAAGGGCGAAATTAAGCGCTTGACTGCCGACCTTGGCGCGGAAGTCTTCCACTGCTCTACCTCGGACAATCCAGCCGATCTTCTCAATCGTGACATCCTCTTTGCGAAGTTTGAGCAATCTTCCCTCTGGCGGCGCGGACCTGAATTACTCAAAGAACCTCTTTCGGCATCTCCAGTATCGGCTTCTCCTGATTCAAACAGAACCCTCACCATTAACCAGCAAACCTGCTCCCCCTGAGATTTTTTCCCGCTTTGATTCATGGACCAAATTACTCAACGTGCTTTCCTGGATCTTCAGGTTTTCTCACAATCCGAGGAACCGCCAAAGAGATCTGGCCCACTTTCAGTAGGAGAATTAGCGATTACTGAAGAATGGATTTTTCGCCGTACCCAAGAGATTGACTACCCTGAAGTCTACGATGCCCTAGCCTCCACTTCGCGTTTTGGCAGAATCCCCATTGTCGACCAACTCTGCCTTTATCTTGACGAAAACAAACTTATTCGAAGCAAAGGACGGATACAAAACACTTCGCTTCCGATCACTGCTCGTCACCCCTTTCTACTTTCTAAACGCTCCTTCATCACACCCCTGCTTATTCGTCTTTTCCACAAAGAAACCTTTCACTCGGGAGCCAATTCTATGCTTATCCAACTTCGACAGCGTTTCTGGACCCCTGCCGTAATGCCTCTTGTTAAACGCGATATTAGCAGATTGCCTCCCCTGTAAACGGCTCAGTAGTACGCCGTTCACCCGTAGCTCAATCTGCCCCACTTCCTCATATCCGAGTCTCTCCCGGTATCCCCTTTGAAGTCACGGGAGTAGACTTCCTAGGACCCCTCTTCGTTAACGACCCTGACGGTCAGGATTGAAAATTGTACACAGAGCTGAAACTCGCTCTTTTTTCCGCGAGCGCGCTCTCGCTCGCACTCTTTGCTGAATTTTCGAGCGCGCTCACTCTTTCGCGCACAAGCCAAGAAAAGAGCGCCTCGTTTACTATTGCCATCCCTTGAAAGGAAGCGAACATTTATTAAATATTTCATTTTAAGAATTAATTCCCTTTTAATTTACATGAACACATTAATTGCTTCCTATTCTATATTTAATATAATATTGTTTTTAAGTTTTTAGTAAGAATCTTCACTTGTACAGCGGTGAGCAAAAGAGCTTTCGTGTGTTAGAAATACAGACCACAAAATTGTTAAACGAATTGTCAGGAATATAGTGAGCGGCAATACGTGCGATCCTACACCGGATAATCATTAAAAAGACTTTACAGGGGTTTGCGCAGAGGTTTAATCTAGACTCTTGAGGCTGATTTAGTTTCATGAACTGTCGAAGGGTCACGAACGAGTCGGTTACTAGGGGAAAGGTAGACCGCGTAATTTGAAAGTTTTCGCATGCATGCATTAACAAGCATCTGTGAAAAATAATTCATGAATAATAATTATATCTTAAAGTTATAATTAGTAATCATCTATGAAGTGTGAAACTTATTTCCGGAAGTATGTAAAAAGTGATCGTCTTGCGTAATTATTATCGACATGAAATAGGGACGAAAATTTTCTTCATTTGTCTTCAAATTTCTATATTGAGAGAAAACTTAATTAAATTTACATGAAGTGTAAAAGCTAGCAAACGATAAAAGAGCAAAATATTTGAAGAAAATTAATCCATAATGTAGATATTGTTACGGCTAAAATCAGCACACTGCTTAAGTTTTACAAGTTTGTATTGGAACCAAGGTAGGGCTCCTTGCACCGGCTAGGGCGAACTGCCTTTGCTGGTGCGGGAGCCCACTTTTATAGTAGGACTAAACATGCAGCGTTTGCAATCCCGGCCGGATGCACGTAGGCACCTTTCCGCCGGGGTTGCTTACACTGCTAAAATTGCACTATGGTGCGTTCGCACCGTTACATTACTCCCTTTTAACCCTCAAGCGTCCCCGCTTGATGCACCCAAACCGGGGTGGCCAGAGGATACATCGAAGGGATCCTGGTGAGCCGCCCTGTTGTTGGGTCGAGGATCCAGGCTGCTGGGGGCCGCTCTCGAGGGGCTGTGGGTGAGGGGGTCTCGACGAACTTCACCGCCGAGATGGGCTTCATGGAGGTGACGGTCCCTTCTTCCACCACCACATGTTTTTGCTGATACTTGCGGACGGTTCCATTTCGAAAAACCTCCCGTTGGTAATAGCGCTCGCGGCGTCCGGTCGAGGGTATGTTGAGCACTGGTAGTCGCCGAGGTGTTCTTCCGTTCACTGGTTGAATCCCCCAACGCTGCATTTCTGCTGGGGTTAACTTGACTCCGAACGGGGAACTGGTCAGGGTAGGGCGCTGCTCCGTTTGACCTAGGGTCCCCGCACTTGCCCCTGGACCTTCCACTTTCACCAATTTCTGTTCCATTGCTTAGATAGTTTGTATGGGTTAAACACTTCACAAAGAATGAGGAGGGGTAGTACAACATCACTTCGTATTGTCCCGATGCTACAGGAAATCGTTTGCCTTGGTCAGCGATAATAGGATCGGGGGTACAGAGAATCGTTTTTGCTAGTTAAGCGGCTATATAAGTCGGGCACTACAAGCTGTCTATTATGTTGGTCACTAAGTATGACATATATGTTTGTTTATTTATTTTTTCTACTGCTTAGCGCAGTCTTCATGTTGCTGTAGTCGAATATCCAAGCTCTCAATGCGCTCCTTCACTCGGTCTACAAGCTCATGAATTTGACGGAGTGTCGGATCTTCTCGTTTGTCAGAGTTTTTAATCTTTTGGGCATACATAATTCTCAACAGGAGAAAAAACGAGAGGAAAGACATTAGAATTGAAGAGATACTTATAATGAGGGGCAACATACTATTAGTCGTTTCAATCACGTTAAATACAACCTCTTGCCCTGCTAGGGCTTTCTAGAAATTCTGCCACGCGGTTTCCCAACCATTGGTGATTTTCTCGCTCTGTTGTTCAAACTGTAGTATGTCATGCAGGTTGGAATCAGGGGTCAGGTTGGCCGTGGGAACGTGATTAGTTGAGACATTGACGGAAGGGTAGGGGGAGATCCAATTTACTACGCTAGGCGTTAGATAAGTATGGCCAAAATTCTCCAGAGACGCCGGGATAATCCACTCCTTTGTGGTGGCTGCACAGCCTACACGTATCTCAGAAAGGCCGACCGCATTTACTACAAGGTTCTTGGTTTCGTGGGAGGATTGAACTAGGCTGGGGTGACAGGCAATCGTAATTTCCATAGGGCTACCGGTAGAATAAAGCCAACTCCTCGAATCTATCTGCTTTAGTACTGAATCATACGTTTTCCTAACTATCTTCCGGCAGAGTTGGGTACTGCTATTGTGGTCGTCCCTCAGTAGGGCGGTGACACACGAGAGCTTCGTGGTCATCCGGCGAACCTCTCGCTTTAGGGGCCAGAATTTGACCGGGTATGGTTTGCAGTGGGCGATATCGGACTCTGACAACTCGAGATACATTTCCCCGTCATTTGATAGAGCGACATATTCGGGTATGTTTACGATCTCATGAACGAGCTTGCTCCCCATTATTGGGACAGGTATTGTTACTAGCTTGAATAATTGCAGGTGGTAGCGTGGCTCATACAGTGTCAACTCGGTAAAAAGCCTAAGTCTGCCTTTGTAGACGGCTGAGCTCACCTTGCAGTGTTGGTACATAGTCCCAAGCCCTCCGGCTTCCTGGATGTCGCCTATCGCCCATCCTTTAGGAAGTGCGGTTTCGACCTGTTTAATGACTTCGGTTAGCTCCGTAGGCGGGAGGAGTAGGGGTGATAGCACCTCGTTGGCAGCTGCAACAATCCCATCACTTAGTGAATTTAAGTACGATTCCGCCCATTGTAATGTACCCTCGATTGACCTAGCCCATAGATCGACTTCCAGGTTGAATAGCCACGCTGCTTGATTAACGTTTTGCTGTACTGCTATATTCGTTTTAAAATTTTCAAACCGTGCCTCGAATCCAACATTCCATCTAGTTAGTCTTTGTAATGCCTCCGCATTCCTCTGGGTACGCCAAAAGGTACTATTGATTAGCGTGGCTTGTTCTTCCACGGCGTGCCTAATTGTCCCTTCGCGCCTCTCGAGGGAGGCAATTTTTGTATTCACACGCTCCAGGTCGTCGTGGGTCGCAGTGCCGAAGCGCCATTTGATGGCTTTTCCTCCTGCGTTAATTAACCCTCGCTTTCCCCTCCTTGGTGGGGAAGATTCGGTAAGCTGTGTCAGTATTCTGGCTCTTCTTCTTAATTCCTCCAGTTGTTTGCTGAAGCTGGCAATGTCTTGCTCGACCCTTTTTTCTAAGTTCTCCATCACACCTTTGGGTTGGGGGCCCCTGGTGATCATGGATTCCTCGCGGCTTATGGCCCCGCGAATTCGTAACAGTAGTAGGTTCAGTGGCTCGAAGTCGATGTCCGTGACTAGCCTCCAACGGGCCCCTGGTAAGAGTATCTGTCCTTTTTCTACGAAGTAAACCCCTTCGTGAATCGATACTTCTTCCGTTCTGGCGCATCCCAGGATGAAGATGGCCAGTACAAACAGTTGTCTCATATACGCGGGCCCTAAGAGTGGTAATGGTAGTACTGTGAAAGGTCTACAACTTATTCTTCAGAAGTTTCATAAGGGTTCCTCTCTGAATTACCAATGGATCTAAAGAAGTTTACCAGGAGAAAGACAGTAGCAAGAGAGAACTCGCCAAAGTTGAGAAAGGTTGGGATTGTCAAGGATGTGGTACATAAACGGCAGAAGAAACCTCTAGGTAGAGGGTTCCTCCAATGGATCTCGTGATTGCACCCTTAATTTGCATGACCATAGACCCAAATTTTGTAGTAATGTAATGTAGTAACAGGACAGCGCGGTCGATTAGCCGATTTACTCCGAGATTTTTTTTAGTTATTGCCTTCGTGTCTTGATTCTGGACGACCTCCTAAGGTTGGGCGGTTCTGTAGTTACAGGGCCTTTATCTGGAGGTTTTGGTTCATCTTTAATCGCAACGCTTTCCTCAACAAGGGAGGGAGTGACCGTAATCTCCTCCTCTTCATCACCATGGCGTGCGACGTAAGATTTTAATCTGGATACATGCACTATATCCGATTTCTTTCTCTTGACTCCCATGACCTCATAGTCGACCGGTGACGTCTGACGGAGGATCGTGAAAGGCCCAAAATAGCGACAGAGCAATTTCTCTGACCTTCCGACTTTCCTTACTGGGGTATACACCCATACGAGCTGCCCTTCCTCGAACGTTACCGGCATACGCTTGTCGTCGTACCTTTCTTTTTATCTAACCTGGTCCCGCTCCAGTTTTGCACGTACTTTAACATAGACTTTCTGCAATTTTTCTGCCGTAGCTACTGCGGGACTAACTTGAGAAGGCTCTTCCTCTGTGGTATCAGGGAGAGCGCCAAATGCGGTGTCTAGAGTTAACTTGGGTTCTCGTCCATATAGGAGAAAAAATGGTGAATACCCAGTAGATTCCTGTCTAGAGGTATTGTATGCAAAGGTAACGGCGTCTAAACTCACGTCCCAGTCACGGTGGGTGTTACTCACATACATTGACAGCATGTCGGCTAGGGTATGATTTAAGCGTTCGGTGAGGCCGTTACATTGGGGTGATACGCGGTGGTGACAGCGTGATTAGTTTGAAGGGCTTTTATTAGTTCTTCGGTGAACTCTGCTGTAAAACTCTGCGGTAAAAAGGTACCCCTATCGCTTAGGAGTGTTTCGGGCGCCCCATGACGCAAAACATGTTGTTGGACAAAGAATTTGGAAACTTCCTCGGCCGATGCCGAGGGGACGGCATGTGTCTCTGCCCATTTGGTTAGGTAGTCTACGGCTACAATAATATGCCTGTTCCCTTTCTCAGTCTCTGGGAACGCCCCCAGAAGATCTATTCCTACTTTTTCGAACGGCCTCTCGACCTTAATAGGCGTCATTAGAACCTCCTTCCGCGTGGTCTCATGTTTTTTTGTTTGACAGTCTTCGCAAGACTTCACGTGATTAGCGACATCACGCATCATTTTGGGCCAGTAGTACCTTTTTGTGATTTTATCCCAGGTACGTCGTAGGCCCAGGTGGCCGACCGTCATGTCATCATGACAGGCATACAGGATTTCTCGTTTTAGGGTGGTATGTATGCATAGCTTATACCGCTTGCTGCTTTGATTGATGAATTCCTTGTATAATATGACCTTTATGAGAGTGTATTTCCCGATTTTTCGCCTATCGCTAGCTTTAGGACTGGCCTGTTCTAAGATACTGATTATTTTCGCCCATCGTTGGTCTTTCCGTTGTTCCTCATCCAAGTTGCTGGTTGTCTCTTTCTTGAGAGCAAACACCACGGGACCGTGTTCTTCGCCTTCCTCGCCGTTAGGCGGGTCGACAGGATTACGTGATAGTGGGTCGGCGTCGTTATGGATCCTCTCGTTTCGATGAAGAATCGAGCATTCATGTTCCATAAGTGCGAGCGACCAACGAGCTAGGCGTCCCGTCGCCTCCTTTCTGCTCATCAACCAGCAAAGGGCATGGTGATCGGTGATTACCTTGAACGGTTTGCCCCAGATATACGGCCTATATTTTTTGACTGCCCAGATGAGCGCTAAGCATTCTTTCTCAATTGTCGAATAATTCCTTTCGCTTTTCCCTAGTAGACGGCTAGCATTCGCGATGACGCGTTCAATACCGTCCTGCTTTAGTATTAGGACGGCGCCTATACCTATATCGCTCGCGTCAGGGTGAATTTCGAATTCCCCATCGAGTATGTGATGTGCCAAGATTGGGGCTGATGTATGAGCCTGCTTTAGATCCTCGAAAGCGGTTTGTTGTTCGGGTCCCCAAATAAATGGTATGTTAGTCTTCGTTAGCCGAAAGAGCGGCTCTGACCTTAACGACAGATCTTGGATAAATTTACGGTAATAAGAGCAGAGGCTCGTGAAGCTCCGGATACCCATTAGGTTCTCGGGTACAGGGAAATCAGAAACGGCCTTTAGCTTTTGTTCGTCCGGGCGGATTCCCTCTTGGTTCACGATATGGCCCAAGACGTTAACTGTGTCACAGCAAAAATGACACTTGCTAGGTTTTAATTTTAGCCCTGCGTCCGTCAGACATCGTAAAACGGATTCGATGTCCGCTAGATGTTTTTCAAAGGTCTTTGAAAAAATGACTACATCATCTAGGTGTACTAGGCAAACGTGCCACTTTAGTCCGTCATCCTTTGAAATGTCGCGTGAGCGTTACAAAGACCGAATGGCATTTTGGTGAACTGGTACGGTCCATCCGGCGTCACGAATGCTGTCTTTTCTTTGTCGTGTTCCCTAACTCCTACTTGCCAATAACCCGACATAAGGTCAAGGATAGAAAAAAACTTGGCGCCTTGAAGGGAATCTAAAGCGTCATAGGTCCGTGGTAAAGAGTACACGTCTTTAGTGGTTACCGAATTCAGTTTCCTATAGTCTACGCAAAAACGCCACGTGCCATCTTTCTTTTTTACAAGCACCACGGGTGACGCCCATGGGCTGTTAGATGGCTCCACAACTACTGCTTCTAGCATTTCCTCTACTTGTCTCCTAATCAATTCCTTCTCGCGATACGCACTGCTGTAAGGGGCCTGAGAAATTGGTCTCGCACCCCCAGTCTCTATTTAATGCTCAACTACATTGGCGTACCCGAGGTCCGGCGAACTTCCCGCAAAGCAGCCTCTGTATTTCCATAACGTCGTCTTAAGGGCCGCCTTTTGCTAACTGTCTTGTGAGTCAGAAATACATTTCGAAAGAGCTTCCTCGCTAATAGTCTCCTGCCCCTCGGGAACACTCTCCGTTTCCCGTTTGGCGGTGCATCCGAGCACCAATCCCGGTGCTACCCATTAGGGCTCTCTACTGAAATTTGTAATCATGACTATCACCTCTTTTCCTTGAAATGTACTCAATGAACGCCCTACACTAATTCCTTTCTCTACTAGCAGCCGTTTTTCCGGCTCTATAATATCTTCAATGGACATCTCCTGACTCTTTAGAGTATCATTTTCTTCTGTCGACCTTCCCATCCTTTTGTTTCCCAACACAACGCATATGGGAACAGCTGCCCTTGCGGGTATCGTCTTCGCGTCCTTGGCTACTACTCTAACTTTGGTATCCACTACATCTGGCTCATTGTCTGGAGCGAGAATTGCAATCGGAGCGTCTTCATTGGCAACTGACTCCGCCTAACGCGCTTCATGCGCTTCTTCCCATAACTGGACCGCTATACTTGCAAGACTCTCATTCCTATCTGGCGTTTTACCTTTTAATTATATTTTCTGGTTATTTTCGGGCACAAGCAGCCTGAAGTTACCTTCACCGTACCGAATAGTTACATCCCCTGACTGCTGAAGCAAATCATTCCCTATGATCAAATCTGTGAGCCCGTTGTTAAAAATAACTGCCCTTGTTCGGGTTTCTTTCCCCCCTATCTGAACAGTAACCAATGTTCCTCCTTTTACCTCAGCTAACTTGCCGTCTGCTAACATAACCTGTGGTCCTTTCCATTCCTCTATCGCTGCATTGTTTCGAAACACCCAATCTTCCGAAATTACACTAACGGCAGCTCCTGTATCAATTATTCCCCATGTTTCCCTGCCATTACACGTAACTAATTCCCTAACAAGGCTTGGACAGTTGAAATTAGAGAACGGGGACTGCGACAATACAGGTGGCCCTATCCCCACGAGTCACCTGTCTTAGTTTTCCGACTCGGGCGGACAAGCGCTATACTGGATAGCTCCTACAGATTGCCTGTAACCCCGATCCGGCGGGTCTGGACTGGGATATCGAAAATTGGGACGATTATCCCTGTTTCCCTTAGTAGCATTGCGGTCAAAGCGCACGTTTGGTCTAAAGTTATCCCTAGCATTGGGTGAATTATTTTGGTCTCTGGAGGGGTTTCGACAATTTCGGGCTATATGCCCAGGTTTCTGACATTTAAAACAACTTGGAGCTCCTTCATGCGTTCGGGAGTTTACGGGAAAAGGATGGCCAACCTTACCTTGGGTTCCTCGGAATTCCTGGCGCAATTGTTGGAATCCTTCGGACAGTACGCTGCTTAGTTCGCTAAATAACTTCTTCACCTCGCTTTCACTTGACTTCTCGGGCGGGTTGACACCGGCGACGGGCCACGGCCCACATAATGGGGTATTTACTCCTGCCACAGTTACCCGTTTGTCCCCCTTCCTCACGACGGAAGACCACCAGGCTTGGGAGGCTCTAGCCCTTTCTTGACCAAACTCCAAGTTCTTGGCAGCTTCCCGGAACTGGTCGCAGGTGTTAATCCGCTGCTGAGCGAGGGCTTCGACAAGGCTTGGACGTAGCCCACGGAACAGGTAGTCCAATTTTTGGGCATCGGTCATCCGGGGGTCCACGTCGGCACAAAGACCCAACACGTCGATGTAGTACTCGTTGACCGTTTCGTCTGGCCCTTGAATACGCATTTGTAACTTCGCAAGCTGGAGGTAGTTTCTCGCCGGTTTTACGAATGTTTTCTTAAGTTTCGTTTTAAGTTGGTCCCAGACAGGTACATGACGCTGATCTTGCCGGTATTGGTTACGATACCACGTCAGGGCAGTTCCTCCGATGCTGGAACCAAAAAACCTGGCCTTTTCTTCCTCGTCAAACTCGTTAAAGTCGGAGACTTCCTCGTACCGGTCAAGGAATAGTACGAGGTCTTCGGAACCTGACCCGTCATACTTGGGCGCTTCCATGGGCTTCCTCAACCTTGCTCTGGTTGTGAAAGCTCCCGTGGTACGGGACATCGTGGCGGAAGAGGCTGCGGTCTGGTTCGCTTCGGCCTTCTCGGATACTGTGTTCTCTGTGATGGGATTAGGGATGTGAGAAGTGAGAATACACGCTATGCAAATTACCACAATCCGGCCAATTGTTGTACAACGGGTGACCCCCACACCCCCCCTTTTCTTTCTTCTAACTATTTACCCGTTCCCACGCCTTATGCATCCGTTGTTACTAACCAAGTTACAGATCACCTGGTCAGCAGAATTCGAACTCATCCCCAGACGCAACCGAACACCTTACTGCCTTGCTGTCGCTGACCATCCGTTTCCCTCCGACGCAACCTCCAAAACTATTGTAACTCTCCCAAGTCAGTTGTTAACTAACGCCCGTGTGTAACAGTGCCCCGACAGAAACCTGGAAGGCCCGTGAGTGACCAATTATATTAATTTACAATACAATTGTTCCGTACACCCATCGTTTACCTTTATTGCTATTCGCCCGCTCGATCTCCGCCAAAACCGTGAGTAAAATCCACCCGCCCCTGGCCTACGCCTAAACCGAACCTGTGAGCCCACCTCTTTCCCCGTCCCTCCTGTCTAACTCTCTCTCTCTCTCTCCCCCCCCCCCCTTCTATTTTTCACTTTCCTACATTTTCTGGCGCAGCCTGCAGTATCCCACCTATTCACCGATTGCCTCTCCCACCTATTCACCGACAACTTGATACCAATCACCCCCGAAGAGGTCCCGAAATACAAGGCACTCCTAAACGACTTGGACTACAAAGACGAGTGGGAAGTAGATGTAAACCGCATGAAAGCCGCCCTAGCCGACCAACTCAATCTTTTCGCGAACGACCCCAAAGCCAACAGTCCAGAGTCCTCAACCGTCCACGCCATCCTGATCACCGTCACTACAGTGTCCATCACCATCACCGTCGCCGTCCTTGCAGCCGCCTGTAAGACCTGTAAGTACCTGACCACCTCGAAGACCGATGCGTGCAGCAGAGCCGAACTCGATGATCTCAAATCCCAATTAATGTTTGTAAAAAATTTCCAGGCCAACCTGTTAGAATCTGTAGACTCCCAATTCTTAGCTGTTAAGAATCGATTCATTGCCATTGAATGTATCCGAACACCCAACGAATTCTGCTAGACTAACCCGACCAAATATATTGAGTATTACCACCGACCACCCCCACATAACTAACCTTAACCGCCCCTACCGTTTTTCTTTCTTCTATTTCACTAAAGGTCAGTATGTCCACTTCAGTGCTGAGGTCAACATCGAGTCCACTTCGTAAGGTTGTCATATGTCTCCGATCCTCTTTACCTAAGGTTATTATGTCCACTGCGCCGCCGAGGCCAGCATTGAGTCCGCTTCGTGAGGTCGTATATATATCGCGTTCCTCGCCGCCGAGGTTATAATGTCTATTAAGCTGCAGCTTCTCCAAACAGCCCCACATTCAACACTTGCTGGTAGTGATAATCAGTACCGATACCGCCTGAGTTCCACTCAACACTTGCGGGTAGCGATGATCATCTGCGTTAACCTCGCCCACACGATACGTTTTATGGTTATAATGCGTCATGACAAGTTTGGGTATAGGTATATCAATGTCGCCCTCACGATACGTTTTATTGTTATAATGCGTCATGCCAAGTTTGGGTATATCAATGCCGCCCACACGATACGTTTTATTGTTATAATGCGTCATGACAAGTTTGGGTATACCAATGCCGCCCACACGATACGTTTTGTTGTTAATGTCGCCCATACGATACGTTTTGTCGTTATAAAGCGTCATAATAGCCATCATTCGGAAGTCCGCGTGCACCTCCCTGGAACCTGAAGAGCTCGAAATCCTTGAACATAAGGTTGATCACCATCAGGACGTTATCTGCCCGGCGTTACCCGAATGGTTGCCTGACCCTCTCCAAAGTACCCGAACACCGTGCAGTCTAGACTTCTTTTCAACCATGTATGGCCCCAGCCGCCCAGTCTTAATAGCGACCCAACCCGAGGATACTGTGAGCTATCAACCTTGGTCTCGTGGCCCTTTCCTACTTGGTTTCGGATCCAAATCCGCGTCGAGATTTCTGCGACGATCCAAACACATGTAATTTTAGAACGTGAAACTCCATTTCACCGCCCAAACCATCCTTCAATGACATGCAACACCGAACACCTTTTCGCATTTTAATCCGGTTTAGCTCCGCCCCCACCATCCAAAGTTATCCTAGTCCGAACCCTACTTTTTCATCTCAACTACGAGACGTAGTTTTCCCAAGGGGAAAGTAATGTGAGAAGTGAGAATACACGCTATGCAAATTACCATAATCCGGCCAATTGTTGTACAACGGGTGACCCCCACACCCCCCTTTTCCTTTCTTCTAACTATTTACCGTTCCCACGCATTATGCATCCGTTGTTACTAACCAAGTTACAGATCACCCGGTCAGCAGAATTCGAACTCATCCCCAGACGCAACCGAACACCTTCCTGCCTTGCTGTCGCCGACCATCCGTTTCCCTCCGACGCAATCTCCAAAACTATTGTAACTCTCCCAAGTCAGTTGTTAACTAACGCCCGTGTGTAACAGTGCCCCGACAGAAACCTGGAAGGCCCGTGAGTGACCAACTATATTAATTTCCAATACAATTGTTCCGTACACCCATCGTTTACCTTTATTGCTATTCGCCCGCTCGATCTCCGCCAAAACCGTGAGTAAAATCCACCCGCCCCTGGCCTACGCCTAAACCGAACCTGTGAGCCCACCTCTTTCCCCGTCCCTCCTGTCTAACCCTCTCTCTCTCTCCCTTCTATTTTTCACTTTCCTACAGGGAGTTGGTTGACTGTAACTCCGCTCGTCGCTGGCAGCTTAGTAGTGGATGCGAATACTGCTTCGTCGAGGGCTAGGCACTGGATTACCTGGTCTTGTTCGCTCTCAAACCGGCTGAACTTAACGGTGCCGGGTGTTGGGGTTCTGGGCAGCCCCAAGGAAATTGCCTCTTCGGGTCCACGTACGCTGAGGTCCGAGAACGTTGGAGCCCTTCGCAGGTCTTTGATGGATTTTGTCAGGGATGACTTTCTTCCTGGCGGTAGCTCGAGTGGTGCAGCGGTCTCTCCACGAAGTCGGGCGCTTTGGCGGAGGGGACAAGGTACTTCGGTACTCGGGATAGATTTCGCCCTTCCCCTTTGTTCGGACATTAATTTTTTTACGTCGCTTTCTGTACTTAAATGTCCCTTTTGGACTTAAAATCTTTTGACATTTAGAGCCCAAAAAAGTTAGAGTCCTTTTCGGACTTAGTGCAAAGAACGATCTTGCAGTACAAACTTCTAAGTTCTTTAAACACTTTGAAAACTTTTGCGAGGTAGACGGGGATAACTAGCTTTTTACTGGAGCATACCCCGCATCTCCACCAATTGTTACGGCTAAAATCAGCACACTTCTAAAGTTTTACTATTTTCTATTGGAACCAAGGTAGGGCTCCTTGCACCGGCTAGGGCGAAGTGCCTTTTGCTGGTGCGGGAGCCCACTTTTATAGTAGGACTACACTTGCAGCGTTTGCAATCCCGGCCGGATGCACGTAGGCACCTTTCCGCCGGGGTTGCTTACACTGCTAAAAATTGGACTAAGGTGCGTTCGCACCGTTACAATATCAACAATACTACGGTAAACAAGCAAAATTTTTGCAACAATGCCAGTGGCGTTAATCTACTTACGCAACAAGTCGTGTTATGTATACTTTTTTCCTATAAAACTGAACACGTATATTGCCACACGTATATATTTGAACACGTATATCGGCGTATAGTGCCAAATTTCGCGGCCTACCATTACTTCGGCAGCGATTGGCAATTTTTCGCACTAAATGAAAGTTAATCAGCCTCACGAGGCTAGATTAGACCTCTGCGCAATCCCCTGTAAATGTTTTCTTGCTCACCACTATATAAGCAAAGTGGTTATAATGGTACTTTGCGCATTCGTTAATTTGTGAGGTTCCAACTTGACTACGTAATATTTATTAGGGAAATAAAACCTTTCTTTGAATGAAGACTTTTCAAGATTTAAAACGGAAGAGTAGTTTTTACGAAATCATGACTCGCATTTCTAAATTGTAGTAAATGATGTAGTAAAAAGTACTCATCCGATACGAATCGTACATTCACCGAAAAAATGTAGGGAGAATATATTTAGTGCTCCTGTCAGCCAGATTGTAAATTTTTTAAGTATTTCAAAATGTGGAAAAAATTCACATTTAGTTGTTAAATTACGTGAAAACATATTTTAAGACATTTTCAGACATCTGCACTATATTTATAAGAGCAACTTTACTGCCAACATTGGTTTGAAATGTACATAACCGTCAGTTAGAAACCATACCCCGAATTTGCCCATGTAATTTGCCCATAAAAGGGGGGGGGGTGTATAACGGGCCATAAAGGGCAAAGAGTACAATTATTTTTATTTGATATATAGTGACGCAATAAGCTTATGTTTAGTTAATTTTGAAGATGCAGCATAATAATTAGCAAAAATATGCAATATTTGCAGCGAAGTCAAGAACGTTTGAACGCACGGTGAAACAACCAAGCGATATTTTGACGTCGTTTTTACTACGTGTTTCAATTGTTGACCACAAGATGGCGAAACTATACGAGCGAAATTCGCTCACCACGTTTCGCTCGCGCTCGACAAAAAATGAAAAGAGCGCGCTCCGCTCGTGCGCTCGTGCCATGACGAGCGCGCTCGAAAAAGAGCGCGCTCATTGCAGCTCTGACTGTACATCTGTCTTTTCACTTGCGCGAAGATTCGGGCAATACACCTAGAATTAGTTAGCAATCTGAAAACCCAGACATTCCTGCACGCTCTACAATGATTCATCCACAGAAGAGGATGTCCTCGCGTACTTATCTCAGACAATGCTACTACGTTTGAAGCCGCAGCTAGTTTTCTTTCCAGTAACTCCGCATCTCAGGTTATTCAATCTTACCTTGCAAGAAAGAAAATTGTGTGGAGTCAAATTCAGAAACGAGCCCTTGGTTTGGCGGATTTTGGGAGCGGCTAGTGGGCCTGGCGAAACAGCTGTTGAAATGCCACTTAGGAAGTGTTATGACTTGCAGTTGTATTAGGGAGGTCCGTAATAATAGTCGAGGTAAATTTAAGCAAGATGTCGTAAGGAAAGTGTGGAACTTGAGAGCAGGGAAAAGGGCAATCGAACACAGGTAGGTACGTGGTCTGACTGAGTGTATTGTCCGCATGCACCTGGTCGCGTATCTTGCACCAGTGCCCTCTATATGCCAATACACGAACCAAATTATAACAATTCCTTCCCCGTAAATCAAATGCCCGCTCACTGTTAACCCGATACCCCACGGAAAACAACATTCTAAACAACATTCTCAACAACATCTGGCTTTTTGGTTTTATTCTTCAGTCGCTCTGAACGCCTCGGTTCGACGGGTTCTACCGGACTACGAACTGGCGCTACAGGTGACTGCGGCGGTGGCGGGTTGGATGGTAACGAGGGACGTCCAACTGGAAACTCAGGCGCATTTGCTACGGGAGCCTCCACGACACCTTGCGGTGACGCCTGTTCAGAGAAAGGAGTATTAGTGTTTGACATTGAAGGTGGAGATACGTCGTGTCTAGGTGATGAGGGCCGAACCGCAGTATATGACGGTCGAGGTGGAACTTCCACTACTACTTCCTCTAGTTCCGGTAGTTCGTTGCTAGTTCTGATCTGTTCCCAGTGTCGCTTCATTAAGGCATCTCCCACTTGTACTTCGTACAAATACTCTCCGAGTCGCCGAACTACAATTGCTCGCTGCCATTTCGGGAATACCTTACGGAAATCCCGGGTCATCACCGGATCTCCTACCGTAAATTCCTTCGGACACGTTGTCGAAGCGTTATAAGTAGCTTTACCGGGAAGCAGTAGGTCCAGTTTTGTCCTGGGAGAGTAAGCCAACAAAACTTCCGCTGGGCATTTCCCAGTCACTGCATGAGGGGTTGTTCTGTAGATAACAAAAATCTAGCCACCTTCGTGTGAAGCGAAACGGTGTCTTGACTAGGTTTGGCCAAATGGCTTTTAAGCGACTGCACGAAACGCTCCGCAAGGCCGTTCGTCTGCGGGTGATACTGTGCTCCCATCAAATGGCTTATGCCATTTTGTTTTACAAAGTCCGCTATCTCCCCCGAGGTGAATTGGGGCCCGTTGTCAGTTACCAACTCTACTGGTAGGCCGAAACCTGCAAATACTGAGCGTAAGATCTCTATAGTCGCTTCTGATGTAGTGGTATTAACTACAAATGCCTCCGGCCACTTGGAGTACGCATCCATCATAACTAAAATCATTTTTCCGTTCACGGGTCCTGCAAAATCGGCATGCACACGCTGCCATGGCCCGTTTGGAAAAGGCCATGTAGCATGTTTCACTTTGTTTGGAGATCGTGCTATCGATTTTCACTGAAGACAATCGCCAAGCAGGGTAACTATGTCTTGGTCCATCGAAGGCCACCAAAATTTGCTTCGAGCCAGAGATTTTGTGCGTGATATCCCCGGATGTCCTTCTTGCAGTAATTTAAGCACATCTCTGCGTAAGGAAATGGGTACAATGACACGACGACCCCACAAGAGGGCGCCGCGTTCCAACGTGAGTTCGAAACGACGTGTGTGATAAGGCTTCAATTCTGCCATGGTTTTACTTGACTTCCAGCCATTTTTGACGAAGCCAAGGACTTGATATAGGGTTGGATCCATCTTTTGCTCTTGAGAGCGCTTCTCGAAGGTAAGAGGGAACTCCTGTAAAACTTCTAAATTGCAGCAACTTGCAGCGGCGGCCGCGTCATCCGCGGAACGACAATGCACGGGAAATCTGGAGAGTGCGTCCGCGTTTGCGTTCTGTTCAGATCGCCGGAACTCCATTTCGTAAGAATACGCTGCTAGTTTCAGTGCCCATCGTTGCATCCGGGCCGCAGCAATAGCGGAAATTCCTGATTTCGGACCTAGGATGGATAGCAATGGCTTATGATCCGTAATGAGAGTGAAAGTTCTCCCATACAAGTAGTCGTGAAATCTGGATACGCCGAATATGATGGCAAGAGCTTCTCGCTCAATTTGGGAATAGTTTCTCTCCGCGGAGGAGAGTGTTTTGGAAGCGTACGCTATGGGTCGTTCATCCCCATTTGGGAATCGATGGGATAATACAGTTCCGACTCCCACAGCCGACGCGTCGCACTCCAGGCGAATAGGTAGTTCGGGGTCGTAGTGGCAGAGGAGTTTCTCTGAGCTTAAATTCTGCTTAAGGGTCTTCCATGCTTTTTCCTGTGCTGGTCCCCATCTAAAAGGATTACCTTGACGGGTAAGAGAAGTCAAGGGTTCAGCGAGGGTTGACAAGTTCTTAATAAATTTTCCGTAAAATTGTATTAGCCCAAGGAAGGAGCGGATCTCTTTACCATCCTTGGGTTTCGGAGCTTCGAGCACCACCCGTATCTTAGACGGATCTGTTTTTAACCCATTCGCTGAAACTATAATTCCGAGGAAGAGGACTTCGGTTAAACCGAACAAGCATTTGGACAAATCTAAGTGAACGTGAGCGTTTCGAAGACGATCAAGAACTATCTCTGTACGGCTTTTAAGTTCTTCTCTCGTACGCCCAGAGATCAAAATGTCATCTAGGTAACATTTGGAAAATAGTAAATCCCGCAATAGCTCATCCATGAATTTTTGAAATTTGGCAGGAGCCGAAGCAATTCCGAAAGGTAACCGGCAGTATTGATATAATCCCCACTGAGTGTTTACAGTTGTCAAAGGCTGGGATTCAGGATCAAGTGCAAGTTGTAAATACGCTTGCGAAAGATCGAGCTTGGTGTAATAAGCTCCTCCTTCTAAGGTAGCGAAAAGGTCTGCAGGTTTAGGTAAGGGGTATTGGTCAATTAAGAGTTCGGAGTTAACAGTCATTTTATAATCTCCGCAAATACGCAGCCGACCATTTGGTTTAGGTACTACTACAATTGGTGCGGCCCAATCGCTGAAGCTCACCTTCTTGATAATTCCATCCGCCTCCAAGCGGTCCGGTTCCTTCTTCACAGGATCTCGCAACGCGTACGGAAGGGAACGGGGTTTGTTGAAGCGCGGAATAGCATTAGCCCTCATATCCAAATGTACTTCAGCGATCGGTGTCGCTCGAATGTCCACTGGTTCGAACAATGGGGTATATTGTGCGCGTACGTAATTCGGTGAGCCATAGTCATCCTGGGATTTCACCGAGTACACGCTTTCAGAAGAGAACAACGTAACTATGTCATCTTCAAACTCAAAACGCTTAAGAATGCCTCGCCCGAGTACAGGGTCACGCGGTAAATTGATCACCCCTAAGTCTACTGGAAGGGTTGTGCCTTTAAATTCAAGCGGCATTTTGATATTGCCCATGATTGGTACTCCATGACCTGTGAAAGCTTTTACCTTGGCATCTGGGGCCTTTAACGTAGGACATCCCAATTGCTCCCATAGTGCCTTCGGAATTAAGGAAACGGAGGAACCCGTATCTAACTCCATTTTCACGGATTGTCCATTAATGTAAACGTTGACCCAGTACGGGTTGGAACTGCCCATTTTGGATACTGTTACTGAATTGAGAGAATACAGTCGTTCGGTAGCATCTTCGGTGTTCGTCTCTTCTTGTAGGTAATGAGATCTTGATCTGTTTGAATGTCGACTCTTCTGATATTTTGGGAAGGGAGGCTTCTGTGCTACTGTTCCGTTTTTCTGTTCTACTGCCGCGTTCGATCGGCTCTTACAGACTGACGCGAAATGTCCCTGCTTGTGACAGCTTTTGCAAAACTGATTAATGGCAGGACAATTCTTGCTATTTGCTTTATGCGCATGATTTCCGCAGCGGAAACACGAAATTTTTGAGTCAGACCTGCTCTTCCATAATGAATTTACCGCACCAGCGGACGACATCTGCTGGGCCTTAGATTTGGCATTCTCCAGGGAAGAAGCTAACTGGAAAGCTCGGTTTAATGTCAAATTTGTCTCAGAAAGTAGCTTGCCCTGAACGTTTACGTCGTGCAGACCCACAACGAACGCATCGCGCAAGGCTGAGTCCAAAAAACTACCAAAGTTCCAGTCACGAGACAACATTCGCAGTTCCGCCAGGAATTCTTTGAGAGGTTCGCCGGGTCTTTGTGTCCTTTTATAAAAATTGAACCGCTCGGCAATCTCAATGGTGGACTCAACGAAGTGTGCATTTAAGACATTGCAAATCTCCTCAAAAGATAGAGTTGTGGGGTCGGTAGGAGAACAAATTTGCCATAACTTTTGGCACGCATACTCTCCAACTAATGGGAAGAAGCAAGCCCGTTTTTGCTCGGCGTCCACAATGCCGTTAGCAATATAAAATTGACGGAGTCGACTTAGATAAATACGCCAGTTCCCGTCCTTGACATAAGGTTCAATGCTACCCAGAACCCGACCAGGTGCGATAGAGTCCACAGCGGAGGAAGCTCTAGCGCTACTTGCCGTAGGGGCTGACGTAGCCATGCTTGCGTAGCCAGGGAATCCCAAAAGGAAAGAAAGAACGAGCTCACCCGAGATGAACTGGAATACTGCAGGCGAGGTAAGCGAAACTGCCTCCGGCAAGGGTAAGCAAGGACTCCGGTAACTGCGTCGTATGACCGAGACTCCTCATGCAAGATTTGCAAAATACGCCAAACACCTCAAAATCCCATCTTCGTCGCCAATTTGTTATGACTTGCAGTTGTATTAGGGAGGTCCGTAATAATAGTCGAGGTAAAGTTAAGCAAGATGTCGTAAGGAAAGTGTGGAACTTGAGAGCAGGGAGAAGGGCAATCGAACACAGGTAGGTACGTGGTCTGACTGAGTGTATTGTCCGCATGCACCTGGTCGCGTATCTTGCACCAGTGCCCTCTATATGCCAATACACGAACCAAATTATAACAGGAAGAGCCCAGATTACGAAGCAAGACCTTGAAACGTTAATTGTTGCTATCGAAGCACAACTGAACAATCAACCCCAACCCCACTGGTGTGACTACCTTGGAGCCTTTGACCCCTTTCATTTTCTGCATGGACGGCTGTTACCTACCATATGCTATATCCCCCTCTATGAAGACGCTGAAGATGCTGACTACAGAACCCGAGATGACTTGACTAAATCTTGTTTACGCCTCCAATTCATGATCTCTAGATTTTGGACGCATTGGTCACAAGAGTACCTGACGTCCCTTCGCCAGTATCATCACACCGTATCCGCTTCGAAGACGACCGAACCCAAGATTGGCGAACTAGTTAACATCCACGATAATGGCAAGAAGCAGTTTTGGAAGCTGGGCATCGTTTCCGAACTACATAGTGGGAAGGATGGTATCGTTCGCTCCGCTTCTATTCACACGGCTAGTGGGACAACAAATCGTCTTGTTTCGCGCCTCTTCCCCTTAGATGTCCGGCAAGAAGATGCCTCGTCCGTAGAGGACTCGTTCCCAACAGTCGAGCCCGTTCAAGCAGTATGCAGCCGACCGACCAGGGAAGCTGCCGAATTAGCTCGCCTTCGGATTCCTGAGATGAGCCCATAATGACTCGTGATAGCAATTTCGGCCGGCGGGAGGATGTCAAAATTCCGTAAGAGAAAGAGGCCTCCTTTTTGTTCGTTCCTCCTTTTTGCTACACGTTCCTTACCTTTACACAAATCCCAAAACTGTATACGTGTCCCAAAATGTTCAAATCCTAAAAAACTGTACACTTGTCCCAAACTGTTCAAATCCCTCAGTTTCTGCAATTCTCCATTTCTAACTTTATCGTTTGTATTCACGGGTATAAAAGGGAGAGGATGGAAGACCAAGGGAGGTCATTCCTTCTCTAGAAGTCCTCAAGCTAACCTTGCTTTTAGAAAAGATTCCCTTAGATTTTGTTAACTTTGATGGTCTATTTGCTGGCAAAAAAAGTCCTGTTCACCATATTATCTGCTTTTAACTTCTCTCTCTCTAAAAACCGACTCACAATGCAGGGTTTTCTCAAATTGCTCAATAAATTCAGTTTAATCATTTGCTTTCACATCTGCTAAACTTACACGTGACGTTGGCAAAACTGACCCCACAGACATGGAACTATAAAAAGGCAAAATGAACTCTTTAAACCGTACACTCTCTACTAAAATACTTGAAGCTGAAGATGCATTAACTAACCTAGACTCAACCTCGATACTTGACAATTCGATTCCTTCCTTCCGTCAATTACACTGTAAAAAAACTTCTGCGAATTGTGGAGAAAAACGTCAACGAAAAGTGTTTTCTTCTCACTTTTTTCCGTCTGCAGCACCCTCTCAGTAACTGGAGTTTCCGAACTGCACTTTTAGGAGCCGTCGAGCTGTTAGAAAGTGAACCTTTGAATCTGCAGTCTTAAGAAGTCTGGCTTCTAAACTTGCAGCCCGAGAACTGCACTTTTAGAAGTAGGGGTGTTTCATAAATGTAAACTATAATATGCGGTGACTAAAGTGCATTTATTTCTGTTTTTCGACGTTTTGTTTCCTTCAATACAAACAATGAGCAGTAGCAAACAGTTGCAAACAGCAGTAGCAAACAGCAGTGAGCAGTAGCAAAGCAGTAGCAAACAGTGGGATGGACAACATGTATCGGCGTATATTGCCTGCTTTGCTAGAAGGACCGGCTGGGATAGCGGTGGAGAGCCTGGAGCCGCTTCCGGAGACAGTCAACGAACTAGAGGCCGCTCTTATAGGTATTTTCTCGCCAGTAAAAGCACAGCGTCTGTACTTGGCAGACTTTTACGAGCGAACGCTGTCGCGGGAAGAGATGCCACAAGTTTACGCAGCGGACCTCAAGCGGTTGTTCAAGGCATCAAATCCCGAGATCAAGGAGATGGTAACCGTTGAGAAATTTGTCATGGGGCAATTTATTAAGGGTCTGCCAGTAGAGTGGCGCGCCGCCTTTTACGACGCCCAAATTAGCATCCTATCCGGACTAGTAGCGAAGGTGAATGTTTGGCGGATATCTCGGCAGTTGGCGCGGCGGTCGGAAAAAGCGTCTGTCAACCGGAAGACTACCACTGAAGACGGTCCCAAGACAGGTTCACCAGAGAGTCGGGGTAGCGGCCAGAAAGCAGCAAGCAGTCACAACAGAGCAGGGAGCGGAGCTAGACGGGTCATCTGTTACGCGTGCAAGCAGCCAGGTCACGTAAAACGCGACTGCAATGTTCGGTGCAGCTCGTGTGGTCTAAGAGGGCATGCCGCAGCCGTTTCCCGCGCCAAATGCAGGTCATGTGACAAGATTGGGCATGTGCAAACCATTGCACCAGGCGAAACGGCAATCCCCAGGAGTCGCCAGGCGCGCCGGGTGGCGTGGTGGTGAGTCGGCGTCTTCCTACAGATGCTTGCTACATCGTGCGTGCCCTGGTGGAGGGACTGCCATGCAACGCGGTAATCGACAGTGGGAGCGAGGAGTCGCTGATGGGTCTTCACCTCGCCGACAGAATTCCATGATTTCTGGTACGCAATACGAGGCCTAAGGTGACTACAGCGGACCGGAACCAGGAGTTGCGGATTGATGACGTTACTCGGGTGGCGTTACGCGTAGGAAGCTGCGAGACCACCGACGTAGACCTGATCTTGGCCAGCTGTACCGACGACTTGATCCTGGGGATGGCCTACCTTCGGCTTGCTTCAGCGAAGATCGACTTTGCGTCCAACCGGGTGGAGCTGTTCGGAGTTCGTCTGAGTACCAGCGATTTCCGTGGCGTAGTTAGGGTCCGCGAATTAACCGTCATCGAGCCGGCCACGGAAGCTTTGGTCCCCGCGACTGTGAGGAGGCCGTTCAGCACCCGCCGCCTAACCACATCAGAGGTATTGCTTGTGGAGCCTAGCCGAAGAGCGAGCGGTAAAGGTCTGTTGGTAGGGCGTTCCTGCATTGCGGAAGGGGACGAAATTATTTCTGTACGCCTGCTCAACGTGTCGTCGGAGCCGTTGGAGATCGGACCGGAGGAGGACGTGGGAGAAGTCAGTATCGGCGAGTTGACGGAAGATATGCTACCCCCTGCGGAAAGCGGCAAGATCGGAGGCGACGTGCGGTCAATACCTTTGGCCCACTTGGAAGGTGCCCGAAGAGAGCAGGTTCGCAAGATGCTGTCACGATTTGAAGATATATTCTCGTACGATGGCAAGATTGGGCGAGTAGCAGACGTCGAGCACCAGATCGAGACATTTGGGCCACCCATTAAGCAGCGGGCGTATCGTACTCCAGTTCATCTAAGGGATGTGGTGCGGGAGCAGGTAGGCAGCATGCTGGCTAGCAACGACATCGAACCGAGCGCATCACC